>JASSUY010037939.1:0-13547 GCA_032466535.1 Forpus xanthops | reverse complement strand
CCTGTGGGAGTTGCATTCTTTTGATTCTCCTCCCCATCCCCCGGGACTGGGGAAGAAAGAGGGGGGAGTGAGTGAGCGGAACTGCGTGAGGGCCTTAAAAAATGACAGTTCTGTTACATTTAAGGTGTGACTACTTCCAGCTATGCGTAACTATTGTCAGGAGTGCAGGACTTTATAGCAGTGTTAGCTAGGCTGAGTGGACTAGTGCAGATCAGCTGTGCACCTTTCTAGCCCAGGGTCTTGGCATGGACAGGTATACCTGGAATCCGAGTTCATTCTGTGCTGTGCAGGGGAGCAGGCAAGCATAAGCTGGGACTAGTACCATCTGTAATTAACAGTTTGTGCAAACCCTGGGAGCTTCAAAAGTCATATGGGGAGAGGTATGCAGGAAGGAGGAGCAACTCATCATGGGGACCTGGGTTCAGGCCGTATGGGGGTCTGAAGCTTACAAGAAGTAATCAGCCCCATGAAAACTGAAATACAGTTAGTACTGGTGCTCTTGCAACTCCTTCTGAGATGACAGAAATTGTAATAGCGATTTTCTGTAATAAAGAAGCCTGGATTATTGGTCTTGGAGGCGGAAGAGCAGAAGTCAGGAACAGCGTAGGGAAGAGTAGTGTGCACTCAAGGAACAGATCTCAGGGCCTGATGTGGGAACAGGAGAATCACATAACTTCCATAGGCACCAATGGATGTATGAGTTCCCTGAGGACTTCAGCAGGCCATGATCCATATGTGGGTCTCGCATGTTTACTTCAGGGATCACAGACAAGCTGCTGACCTTGGCTTATTCAAAACAGAGGTTTCTGTAAAGCTAGTATGTGGATGTTCTTTTTTGGGTTACATGCAGCTGTAAGTGTGGCTGAGGCAAACTAAGACAGTAAGATCATCTGTTAAAATGCAAGGTTTCAGGTAAAATGTTATATTGCCACAGAGTAGTTAAAGCTACAGAGTAAGCAGTGGACCATGGTACATTGTTCAGAATGCCTCTAGGAGAATTGCCGATAAATGTCCCATGGAAGATTAAAACCCCATTGGTTCTATTATCTGTAACCTATAAAGTAAAAGGGATGTCTTTGAGGAATACAGAGTTAACAGAGCACATTTAGCTTTGTACTCACAAGTGCCCAATTTCTATTTTGTACAAGGCATGGGAAGCAAAGCAAGACATGCTTTAAGGTGTTTTTTCTGGAAGAGTACATGGCAGTGTGGTGGACCATCTGCCTCTCTGAAGGCTTGGAGTGTGGTCTACACAAGTGCTGCCTTGTTGCAGAGCCTGAGGGGTGTCACACCGCCTTAAAAGTTCCTATCTTGACCCGTGGAATTCTAATGGTGATGAGCACTGGACTGGCTATGTAATAGGACATGGCCCTGATGTGTGATAGGGTATATATAAGAGGCCCGTATTTCTTCTTTGGAAGTGCTGCTTTTGTACAATGACAGTGGGTGTGGTTGGTTTGGGGGACAGATGAGGGTTACAGTTAAGTAGGCTATGCTCTAGCTCAGTTCTTCAGTGATATCTGATCCAAGCAGGGTGCATGCACCCTGGTGGCTGTGGCTCATCACTAAATGTCCTCTATTACATAATGTATCAGAAGAGTCAGAGCTGTGACTGTGCAGACATGGGAATAATGTTTTTCCTTTCGATGCAACAGCAAAAGTGTTCTTGTGTCTTTCTGCTTCCAGAGTGTCACTGACCGTGGCACTTCACAAGCATGTCCACCCAGCGCATCAGGCAATTGGTTTGGTACTCACACCTCTAGGAAGTTTTTGAGGCCTGCTTGGCGGTGGCATTGCTGAGCAGCTCAGGTCTCGCAGAAGAGTGGGTTCCTGAATTCTTCAGCACAGATGTTTTACCTTTTTATTGTTAAATGCTTTGCATCACTTGCAGGTAGAAAAGGTAAAGCCCTTTGTTCCTAAGGCTTCTTTCTTTTGCTACCTTTATCTTGGCTTCAGTGGTCACTCTGTTCCTCCTCATCCTGTGTAAGAAAACCTGTTCCAAATGCTGCAGTAGGCTGTGTTGCAAACTCTTATCTTCAAAAATGACATTCAAAAAGGTTAATAATTGGAATGAGCTCTGGCAGTTACTAATTAGCAGCATTACACAATCAGCTCACATTCTGGCAGCATTAGGCATACTTAATCAGTCAATTATCATTGATCTCGGAAAGTGCTGCTCTAAAGTTAGCATAAGGTGCCTTTGTGAGTGGAGGGAGGGAATTTGACAACACCACAGTGGTCAGGATGCTGGGAACGTGTGCTTTGAGGGACCAATGTTGTGTACCTGATCGTGATGGATGGATCTGAACTAGAAGTCAGAGAATACAGACTCACCTTCAAACAGAGGCATAAATTGGTCCTACCACTGTCTTTTCTTGCCATTTCAAACAGTAGAGGTATTCAGGGAGAGAGCTGACTTTGGGGAAAAATGGGTTTAATGGCTTGAATGAATTTCAGTTAACGTGATGCCCTTTCCAAAGGACAAGTGGAATATGTTATTTTTTTCCTTTGTTTTTATTTTTCTTCATGTGATTAGTAGTTCTCGAGGTAAGGAAGTTGCAAACAAGATTGGGAGGCACAGAGTTTCCTTTTAGAAATCTTGGGTAACGTGGTCTTAATTTAATGAATCTAAATGTTATGACTGCTTTGTGCTGTCTCAGAAACTCAGAGGTATGGAGCCTTTGTTGTTTGTGTGAAGAGGGAGCAAGCCTGACTACTGCACAGAATGGCTGTGCTTTCCTAGCCAGTGTTTTGCTCTTCCCAACTTGAGTGTGGGCAACACAAGCATCTCTTCTCCAACCATCTGTTGTTTGTGCCTGGTCAGGAAGATGTGCAGGGATGTGTTCCCCATGCAAACAAGGATGGTGGCTACAGTCCAGTGTGTAAAGGAGATTTTTCAGATCTCTGTATGGAAAATGAATGTATGGAGTGGAGGCGATACAGGCTGACCCATTGATCTCTGCTCTTTGTTGCTTCACTTCTATAATTCTGTCTTTTGACTGTTTAAGATAGAGTTTGAAATGCATGCAAATTGGCAGGGAATTGCACACACCTGGATGAAACAGGAACATGATCAACAACATGTAGGAATTTAAGTGGAGTTGAGGATACTGTGAGAGTAAAGAAACTTACGTAGCTGAAAGGGCCAGGAAAAACTTGAGTTATGTTTGATTCCACTTTGGAATTTGGTGCAGGGCCTCTGTCTGTTTAGGACAAGGAAAAATGTATTGCTGCAATTATTTTGGTGTGCATTTGTAACCTTCCTCTATCTACTGCTGCTGTTCCAGTTCTCTGGAACTTTTTGTGTGGCCAGATGATTCAGAAAAAAACCTGGTCAGAAGCTTACAAGCTTGATGCCTCCCCAAAACCTTTGTGTTTCTGTGCAACAGAAGGAGACTGTACTTCAGGAGCAACTGAAGTCAGATGATTTCTTTCCAAATGTCTCAACTTTTGACTTTGCTCTTGGCAAAAATCTACAAGAGCTCTTGGGAATAGGCACAAGAACAAACATGTCAGAAGGTCAGCTCTGGCTGCAGCTTTTGCAGTTAGTCCAAGGCAAAGGGCTTTGTTTAAAAACTACTTTCACATACATCTGATTCAAGAAATAGGAGAAAGTGAGTACAAGCACAAGACATCCAGACCCCTGAAATTTCCTTGCCTGCTATTAAATTTATCTGTAAAATTGTGTTCACATATCAGGGAAAGGCTCACTGTTAGTGTTTTGTGTACATACTTTGATTATTGCTCGATGATTCACTGCTCTTGATGATACACAGCGGAGGGCTAAGGTTCACTTGAGCTGCAAATGCTTTTCAGAAGGATAAAGGAAGCTTGGTGTAAGAAAAGTGAAGAATTTTATCATGGCTAATGATTGAACAGTGATTATTTAACCTGGAGAGAGGAAATATGTAGATTAAACTGTTTACACATAGGTCATTAATGTCAGTTTCAAATCTGGGAGGCTGGACTAGGTGACCTTTAAAGGTCCCTTCCAACCCCAACTATTCTGTGATTCTAAGGTTGTCAGAACATTTCCAGGTACTTTTCCAGACTTTGGGTCAGACCTTGTAAGAGTAATGGAAGGAAGTATGTCTCCATGTATTAGATACTTAGCCCCAAAAAAGCCCCCTAGCAAACCCTAGAGCAGCCCTGTGGAAATCTGCACCTCTGGAGAAGCTGGCTGGCGAGGCAGAGCACTGGCTTCTGGATGCAGGTGCTGTACTGCCGAGCTTTCCTCCCAAAGCCTTCAGTAATGCATAACCTAGATGGGGTCTTCTGAAGGTGATAGATACTCTTTCAGAAATGTGCAAGAGTCAGGACTTGGAACTGGTAGATAGCTCCAGTGATCTGTTGTATGACAAATGATTATGTTGGTGGTAAATGACATCAGCTATGAAGTGTGCCTTGGTATGGCAACAAATACTATGGTAACATCTGTAAGTGGAGCTAATTTTAGGAAAGACATGCTGGGATACTGTAGCTCAGCTAAAGAAAAAAACAGTTGAACACTTTGATCTTCTACAGTGCTGTAAGTATATAAATATATACAGCACAATCATTCTTTTCCTCACTAACCAGCTCCACAATATTGTGCAGTTACTGAGTAATTTGCAGCAGTGCAGAAGCGCAGGCTTTAGCAAAAAACTCCTTATAGCTTAGCATGGATTTCTTGGAGACATAGGAAGTCTCCATTTTAAAAGATTTTAGGTATGTGATAGACAGCCTGCTGCGGTACATGTTCTGTTCTAGTTGGTCTCGCCTTTGGGAGGAGAACATTGAGTTGTTTTTCTCAACCCTATTTCTGTGTTTCAGAGACAGGAGAACCTCTACCCATATCCCTTGGGAAAAGCAGCACAACAGGGTTCATATTAGAACCTGTAAGGAGCCAAGAGGTTGAATAATTTTTACTTGAGCATGTTCAGTACATTTTTGCATCTTGTGACCCATTCTACTTTGTGTTACAATGTCCCCATTAGAAAATTATGTAAATGGGATAGTGGAGCCAGCACGGAAATTGGGCAATGTGCAATAACAAGTGCTAGCTTGAGACTGAGATTGTGATTTCTGCAGTGCATTAGTTCCAATTTACATCCCATCAACAAGCAAAATATTGCAGTGCAGATGTGTACTTTGATAGTTTGCATGGGTCTGTTGGCTCAAGAGCATGAGAAATTGTGAGCTCACCCCTTTGACCTCTTCTCCAACTAATTACCGCAACGGAAAACATAAAGGCCAAAAATCAGCTAAGCTGATGGAACAATGCTAGAAACATGCAAGTGCTATCAGAGCAACTGTGTTCAAGCCAACATTGTACTACTGGCTGAATGGCTGGTGGAAGAGTAAAAGATGCGTTTGAAATGTAATTGATCTTAAGCAGTTCTGAGTCTGTCTTTTCTTTCTTAAAGAAGCATGAAGCTGCGGCAAAATGTGTTAGCTAAAAATGCTGTTGTGTTAGTAAAGCGAGGCAATGGAGGAGTTTTAGGCATCATAATAAGGAAAGTGGTGAATGCAGGCAAGAACACCTTGATTGGTGATTTCTTTAGCTCATCTTACTAAAAAGAGAGCCCTTGTATGACCTGGTTCACTGGAACAGAATTGCTTTGCTTTCCAGTAGTCATCCTGCTTTTTGGAGTAAAAATATCAAGTTATTAATCTTTGCATGAGGAGTGGGATAGTATCATGGTAAGTTAAACCTTGACACTAAAATCTTCCTTGGAGCAGGTACATTTTAAAAATGTGGGGTTATATTCTTGGTGAAATACTAAATAAAAAAAAGTTTGTCTAGAAGCAGTTATGTGGATAAACTGTGAAGTAATAACTGCATCATTGGTGTCCCATTGATGTGTAACTATTAAAACAATTCCTGGGTTATAAAGGCAGAAGTCTTGTGCTCAGACATTGTGCAAGAAGATGGAGAAGGTGATCACTTGTCTCAGATACCAAGCAGAGATTCAGTCCTCAGACTAATACCTGCTTGATCAAAAGCAAAACTCTGGGGAAGATATCTCATCTTGACTGAAAAATTAGCAGTGATAATTTGCCTCGGCCGTTAGTACGGTCTGCCTGGAAGAATTGACCTTCCTGTTTTAAAAAGAAAACTTCAACACTCAAAATGAACTGAGTGCCCTCTTAACCATACATGTCTATCCTTAGGTTAGACAACCTAACCAGCTTAGGTTTTGGCTCTTGTACTTTTGTGGACCTGGTGGAAAGGCTCTCTACTTCTCCAGACAGGTACTCACACGCTGATTAAACACCAGAAGTTTTTCATAAGGCAGCAGCTTTTTCCCTCTTCAGTGTTTTTCCTTTGTGTAATTCTTACCTTGTCACCTGGCACCAAATCCGATGTCCTCAATATTCTCTTGTTCCTGTTTTTAAGGTGGGAAGGAAAGTCTCAAGTGGGTACTCTTCACAGAAGTGCAGCTCTGCACTTCTTCAGATTCATAGATTTAAAGCGCAGGGAAGGAGTAATGATGATGATAATCGAGTCATGTAGTGTAAGCCAGTGAATCTTACTCAATAATTTCTACATTGTGTCCACAGTGTAGTTTGAAGTATTGCTTGTTGGCTGGAAATGTAGTCAGTCTTTACTAATACTTACAGTCTTTCAATTCTGAGATGTGATTTGCATTGCTGCTAGTACTGCATTTCATTTTTGATACTGCAGCAAATGGCCTCTGGGCTGAGTTGGCCAGATACAGTAATGCTGAAAGACAGGCTGGCTTGTTCCATGTCTGAGAGCCTCAGCACCTGTGAAATTCCAAATTGCAGCCATGGTTCCTTGATGATGAAAAGCAAGACTTGGAGTTCTTTTGTTCCTGATTTTCCCTTTTATGGCATAAGAATTACTGGCAAAAAGATCTGAGAGCATAAAATTCATGGGGATGAAATAAAGCACTGGCTCATTCATGTGCAGATATCTCTTTTTTTTATTTTTTTTTTGTCTTTTTTTTTTTTTAACTTTTGACCTTCTTTTCTTGGTCTTTAAAAGGCCCTTGAAAGAAGAGAGTTTTCCTTCTTGGGACAGTGGATTGAGACTGTTTCGCTTTCTTTTCACCTCTGTCAGTCTTCATGGCTGATGTGTGCCTTCCTGGACACGTGCAGACAGACTCAAGCTCTCTGGGTGTTTATGGAGCTGGCTGGTTCCTGAGGGAAAGGAGAACCATTACTTAGCTCAGTTCTGCTCTAAGATAGCTTATCCTGCTTCCATCTTGCAATTTCCTTGATGCAGCCGGCCCTAAAGGTGAACAGAGAAGCTGAGGTTCACCTGCATGCATCTGTATACATGAATCCTTCCGTTACTACTGTGGTGTCTGCTGGTCTCTGTACTGTGTGGGTGCAACTGCAGACTAGGTGCAGCTTTCATCAGGCTTCACATCACCTGTGGGCTGTTACCAAACTGCAAATAGTGCTGAATGGCCCCAACTCCTCATCAACAGCTAGGAATAAAGATAGTTATTACATTGACTGGCAGGTGCTCAGGGCTCTGCATCAGCATTGCAATAAGAAGGGCCCTGCAAATGAAGATCCTGTCTGCCTTGGCCAAGACAAGGACAATTGCAGGGTTAAACACCCTGCTTAAAAAATTGGGTGAAGTACCCATCACACTTCTTTCATTGTTTCTCATGCGAAAATTCCTCTTGGCTCAAGGGAAACAAAATAAAAATGCTGAAATTCCATTGCTTTGTTTTTCAGTTATGGATTGAAATAGGAGATGGTGAATAGCAGATTCATCTTGGAAGATTTTATTTGATGTGAGTATAAGATCAGGGGTGTACAGATAAAATATGCAGCTTTTCTACAGCAGGAACTGAAATATTATTTTGCAAAGGCATGGTCTTGGCTGGTCTGACTGTTCTGGCGTGAGAATATGGCTCTGCATTTTGGACCAACTGGCTTGTGTTTCTTCATATTATTAGTTACCTCTAAATAGCTCTCTGCCCTTTGTACAGATGTTTTAATTTCTCTTCCTGGGCCAGGTGCAGCTTCATTTCTTTTCTTCTTAATGTTTTTTCAGGTGCAGTGGTAGCATGCATGCTGCACAAAATAAGGCACAGTTTACGTTTGTATTGGATTGCATATCTACTTACATTAAGGAGAAGCTGTCTTTGATTCCCTGCCATTAAACACTTGTTATGTTGTTTAGAGTCTTAAAATTAAAACTTCATCTAGTCATTTCAGCACTAGCTGCTTTCTACCTTTCTGCTTCCAATAGAGTATTTACAAGTGTTTATATGGGCATTTTTCTGCCTAGCAATGTTTGTTGTAAGCAGGTCAGGAGAAAAAACGGTTTGCCATTGTCAGTCCAAACCTGCAGCAAGTCTTAAAACCCTTTAGTTATTCTTCCTGAGAAAGAAAGAACTATCTGAAGTGATAAAAATAAAGACTTGGTGCTATGAAATCACTGTTTACATTCTGCAAACATGACTTTATTCCATCAGAATCTTTCATGAAGCAGATTGTGAGATGTCCATTTGCTTTGCTGAAATAATAGAAATGATGCTGCAGTGGTTGTAGCCGATTGCTGTGGCATGAAATCAAGGTCTGGGACTGGTGTATCTGCTTCTGTATGCAAAGGGAGGGCCCAAATGAGAGGCCAGAGGGAGAAATTATTCCTCAGAAAATAGCCTCTTCCCTGTGCGTTTGTGCTCACTTCTTGATGCATAGGTCTAATGTGACCCATTCAGTTTTGTTGCATTTGAGCAATGAGGTTTCTGACACTTTCTTTGGAAGCCAGTTCCATGGCTTAAGTGCCAGAACTGGCCCAAACTTGAATCTTCTGTCTGACAAGAAAGTAATGTTTCAATTTCTTTGTGCATCCTGATGTCTTGATGAAGAATCTTCAGCCAGCGCTACTGATGATTCAGCAAATTACAGGATTTTATTGACACCTGGCCTAAAACTTTCTTTTTCTGGTTCCAATTTTTGCATCCATTTTAAAGAGACAAATAGGTTTTTCTTGTATTACTATTTATTTTTCCTGTCTGAATCCAGCAAGAATTGGATCAAACTTTTAGAACTGTCACATTCTGATGATTATTCTGTAGCCCCCCCCCCCAGTCTTTACTTTGCCAATTTATATAATAAGTTATTCAGATCTTGCCTGCAAAGGCTGCACTTCACTCTGGAGCACTTAATTGTTTTTATTCTATGAATTTACCCAAATTCTTGTTCTTCAGTGCACAGTGTCATTAAAAACTGATTTTTGGTCAGTGAATTGGGAATAAATTTGCTGGATTCATAGGATGTCCCTAACATAATGTAGCTAATGCAGTATGATTCGGATTTCTTTGCGTGTGTTTTTTGCAGCATTATATACAGATGGATTTTAGGAATACAGTATTTTAATATTGTTGTATGTAGAAGCTGTTGGTTATAAAACAGTCAGAATGATGGTGGTTTTCATTAAACAGAAGATTTCTTTCAACATTTTTGGATTAGTTTGTGTTGAAATACCAATAATCTATAAAAGGAAGAAATATGGGGTAGAGATGGTTTAAAACGCCTTTTTTGTAGACAAAATACAGATAATGTTCTCCACATGATGGTGAGTCAAATGGAGTATTCATTGAATTGTGCAGATGGGTTTTTTTAATGACTGTTGAAACAAATATTGCAAATATGCGTTGTTTTTTTTTTCTTAGCACCAATGTCTTATAACAGGCTTGAGCCGTGTTTCATCTTTAAGATCCTGTGAATTTGCCCCTGCCTTGTATTTGGACTGAGAGGTCAACCTGTATGGGGTACAGGATATTTCAGAATCCTCCAGGGGGAAAAGGATGGTTTCCAACAACTTGAAGATCTGCCTTTAATGTGGGAAAATTTACATTCCATTGTCCATCTACTTGCACTGGATATTCAAGGTTGAGGCACATTTACTAGAAATAGCTTCTAAACACCTCATACCTGGACTCTTTCAGTTGGTAGGGACTGGGGGCACTCTTCAGGTAGGGAACCAAGCTCAGAAAAAAAAATCTGGGGGTTCTGTGTTTTTCCTCATTGGTAATACAGAGATAGTAGTGTTCACCTACTTGAGGAATGTGTGAGTCATTGCTTTCAGACTGTTGCTGAAATTAAAGTTACATTATTAGTATAATTGTCACGGTTATCTTTAGGAAAAAGCTTATCTCTACCTGTATTTTTTTCAGTGTAAAGTTAAACATGGATTTGTCAAAAACATTTGTTGCAAAAAGCCCCCAAAAGCCTCACTTCTGCTTCCAAACCCCAACTTACTCTTTGTCAGTGTCTGCAAGGTTCTAAGGCTGCCTTGCTCCCCTGACTTCCAGTTTTCAAAGGACAGTCTCCTATTCTTTCACAGATTATCAACAGTAGCAGCTTTTTGCATATTTGATGTTATTTCTTGAGTTGTTGGTTGCAGGTGGGGGGTCATGTGCAAGTTTGTGTAGCAAGATTGGGGGGCTGGAAGGAAGGCGCTGCTGAGAAAATTAATCTCTCAGGGACAAGGTAAAATGGATTTTAAGAAGAAAGAAGTTTCTTAAGGAGATAGATGTTTGGATTGAGATTGTCAAAGCTGCACATTTAAGCTGAAGATTAACTCGTTAAGTTTAATTGGACATCTGTATGAGGTAGGTGGCTCTGAAAATATTTCCCTTCACATTCCAGTTTTTCTATACAGAGAATATTATCCACAAAGATACAGCTGGCCTCCACATTTTATTTTCTT
This sequence comes from Forpus xanthops, assembly GCA_032466535.1. NCBI lineage: Eukaryota > Metazoa > Chordata > Aves > Psittaciformes > Psittacidae > Forpus > Forpus xanthops. The sequence goes on along the minus strand of JASSUY010037939.1, from coordinate 2,863 downwards.
TTATTTTGTTTTCCCTGCTAAAGGAGGAGGTAGATAAATACTTCTTTTATGGGATGGAATAGATATTTCTCCTGTTCAGCTCCTAATTGTATTTATACACATCAGTTAATAAAATGAATGTTGCTGTTTGGATATTCTCATGTGGACTCAGTATATTATTTCACATGGGGATATTTGATTAACGCCAGTATCTCCCAGCCAAGCATTCGTGTTCACATCTTTCAAAAACCTGAAAAATGATTGCTGGAGGTGGAATGCATGTTTGCAATATAGTAATAAGGCTTACACAGTTTTTCTTATTTTTGGAGACTAATGGTTTCTCTAGAAGGATGATCTGTCATTGCCTAGGACTGCAGTCAGTAAGAAAGTAGGCTTCTGCATTTTGTTTTGCTGCTGGAGATGCTTCTCTATATTCTGGTTCAGTCATTTGGCAGTGTGGTAGTTATCATGAATCAGGGCAACATGCTTCTATGAAAACACCATTTGATACAGTTTTGAAAGAGTGAGTATCCATGAGCAGGAAAGCCATGGCATGACTAGCTTTGGCCAATGCTTGGCAAGGGCAGAGCTTGGCTACTTGGCTGTGGGCTACCTGTCTGGTTGCATGCCATGCTGGGTATTCCACTGCCCTCCAGACTGCAGAGTAGCCAAGGAAAAAATGGCTTTTTGCTCTGTAAACAGTTTTATCTTGAGAATGGAACAATATGAGTGCAGAAGACTAAAGGTATCCTTGATTTAATCACCACACTAACACACCTATGCTTGGTGTCAGTTATTGCGTGGGTAAGGGAAGACTGGTGCAGTGTGAGGGAGCTGTTGGGGTGTGGTAACAATGATTGCCTTCGCTGTTATCCTCCAGCCCACAGACATTGCAGCCAGCATCTTGAGAAAACTGTACCTGGCATGTGTCCCCTCTTTCTTCAGTTTGTTCCTTCTAGAAACAATTTTTTGTTTGGATCGAGTGTAAGCTGATATCAAAGATGTTTTCACTTCTCTCAAAGGATATTATTTTAAGGGGCAAATAATGCCCAGAGCAGGATTTTACTGTCTCCTCCATTTCTCTGGTGAGAAACTGATTACTTTTCCTCCTGTTTTTAATTTTCCTGGTTTTGCTGTTTCAACTGCTATGAAAACTCCCAAGTGGCTTTTGCTGAAATGCATGCAGGTGAGCTTTTAAATGTGAATTCCTTGGTAGATAGATGAGGATCAGTTGCTGTATTTAATTATGCAGGCTTCTGTACTGTATCTTCAACAAGCATTCATTTTATGGGTAATAATTATTCTTAGCATGTCCATCTGAGCAAGATTATGCTTTGGTAATTGGTTTTGAATGCTATATCCATTTTATTTTAAGCAGCACTCTCCTTAATCCTTTCTATCAATGTTTGGGGATTGAAGGTGAGATGAGCGTGTGTCAGGAGCAAGGGAAGAATTTCTCTTTTTCTTTGTTAGGAAGCTGCCGAGCTGACATGGTAGAAGTGGAGGGTGGGTGCTGACGAGCACAGATGATGGCAAAGAGGCTGCTGCCTTGTGTGTTCTGCACACTGATACACCGAGCATTGAGGCAGCCCAGGTGACACCGTCAGCAGGCAGCTTGTGCAGGCTCTCATGCTATTGCTGGCCCTGAAGTTGGACTGAGAGTGGGAGAATCTCCCTCTGGTGGTTCAGGGCCACATGTTGATACCACTGTTACTCATCTGCAGTGGAAGCATGATGATTTCTTTCTCTGTGTGGATTATGTATGGACAAACAGCCTGGCAGTCCCGGACAGCAGGTGGTCAAATAGCTCCTCAGACTTTTGAAACAAAAGTTATGATTCTTCAGCTAAGTACCTTTATTTGACAGATCTGAATGTAACCTAGGGAATTGATTCACTTGTGGATTTGATTTCCTTCTCTATGCTTATTTGATCCTACTGGTCACACTAGTTATTTTATTTATGCAAATAAGAAGATGCTTTTTGGAGAGATGAATTAGGTATCAACAGGCTCTTCTCTTTTCTCTATAGTGGGGAAACTGCAGTAGAGGAGTTGACAGTAAGATGTTTTCATGATTCTAGTGAGTGCTTCAAGCCATTGGTAATAATTGTTACGGGGAAAAAAAAAAAGAGTGAATGCACAAGGCCAGGTTTATGGCTGCTGGCAGAAACACATGTGGAAGTTGTTTGCATTGCTGTGGTGTTTAAATAGATCCCCTCACACTCAGCACAATGTAGTCCTTTATCATGCATTGTCTCCAATACTTCTATGTACTGGTAACGAGTGGTGTCCCTCAGGGATCGGTGTTGGGACTGGTCTTGTTCAACATCTTTGTAGAGTGACATGGACAGTGGGATTTAGTGTGTCCTCAGCAAGTTTGCTGATGACACGAAGCTCTGTGGTTTGGCTGATGCGTTGGAGGGAAGGAATGGCATCCAGAAGGACCTTGATGTGCTTGTGAAGTGGACTGATGCCAACCTGATGAAGTTTAACCATGCCAAGTGCAAGGTCCTACACCTGGATCAGAGCAATCCCAGGCACAGCTACAGGTTGGGCAGGGAAGAAATTCAGAGCAGCCCTGAGGAGAAGGACTTGGGAGTGTTGGTAGATGAGAGAATGAGCATGAGCTGGCAGTGTGCTCTTGCAGCCCAGAAAGCCAACTGTATCCTGGGCTGCATCAAAAGGAGTGGGATCAGCAGATCAAAGGAGGTGATCCTGCTCCTCTACTCTGCTCTTGTGAGACCTCACTTGGAATATTGTGTGCATTTCTGGTGACCTCAACATCAAAAGGACATGGAACTGTTGAAACAAGTCCAGAGGAGGGCCACGAGGATGATCAGGGGACTGGAGCACCTCCCATATGAAGATAGGATGAGAGAGTTGGG
>JASSUY010037938.1:0-39978 GCA_032466535.1 Forpus xanthops | reverse complement strand
CCGAAAATCCAAACCACAGTGCTACACCAGCTACTACTTAAAGAAAAACGACTGCTGCTGCTGAACCCATGACACTGACCAGAGGTATTTCATACCACAGCACATCATGCCTACTATATAAACTGGGGGTAGTTACCTGGAAGGGTTAGATCACTGCTCGGTGGTGCTGGGCATTGGTCAGTGGGTGGTGAGCAATTGTATGCTCTTCCCTTGTTATTTCCCTTATCATTATTCTTTTTAATGGTAGCAGCAATGGTTTGTGTTATACCTTAGTTACCGGACTGTTCTTATCTCAACCCGAGGGAGTTACATTCCTTCGATTCTCCTTCCCATCCCTCTGGGAGTGGGGGGGAGGAAGCGGGAGGAGTGAGTGAGCAATTGCATGGCTGAATTGCCAGCTGGATTTAAACCACGACACTGTGTCATGATGTTTGTGTATGGCTGTATGACTCTGCACATGTCTGTAACAGGCAGACACACTGACATGCCTTGGAGCTGCTGCATGGTGACACGAGAGAGCATATTTGCTCGGCCTAGAGCAGCTTTGCTCCTCCCTGTTTTAGCTACAATGAACTTAATGCATGGAAGTGTACAGCAGTCTCCTCACTTCATTGCCCAGTAACATAACACATCCCTCCAATATCCTGAATACAATTTCACTCACAAATGCAGAGGTGAACATTCCCATTTACCTTTGATAGATGGGATCTGAGCTGTCTGTAAAGAATGTTTTTATTCCCCTGCCAGAAAAGCAGCAAAGTTTCCCACAGTGACCCAGTTACAGGTGGATGAGATGGGAATGGGATGGAGAGTCTTGTCCTGTTTGGTAGAAAGTCTGCACAGATCAGCATGACTCTGCAAACATTGATACCTGGCTGATGATTCAAAGGCATATATGTGACAGTATCTCTCCAGTTACTGATAGACAGGTCTTTACATTGAACTTACTTTAAATGTTCTGGGAAAGACACTTAAGTCAGGTCCTGTATAGGAAAATGCCTCTGACAGTAAATTGTCTGGTCTTTAATTCAAATCAATTCTTTTGGCTTTAAATCAGAGGATCTGGTTTCAGTCTCTCTGGATGATGACCTGGCCTGGGAACATCACTACAAATGGACCAGAAGCATCTTTCTCATCTTACAAGCTTCTCTAGAAACAGAGTTGTGTTGGTGCAATGTTCTTTATTACCTTATTTGGTCTCCTTCCTCGTATATTCTGATGCCCAAGTATATGGACAGCACAGTTTTGACTTTTCAAGAGCTACAGTGGCACTAGATGTAGTCCCCACTGAGTTGTGAAGAGGCAATGTCACCTTTACAAAAGGTTAGTGTCACATTGGCAACTTCTGACATTTGTTAAATTTGTACTATTGTTTTAGAAACTTATAGAATCATAGAATAGTTATGGGTGGAAAGGACCTTAAGATCATCTAGTTCCACCCCCCCTGCCAGAGGCAGGGACACCTCCCACTAAACCATGCCACCCAAGGCTATGTCCAACTTGTTAGATTTTGATTTCAATTCGAGGCTGAGATCCTGGAAACTACTCATTCATGTGTCCAGAAACTCCATCAAGGTTGTAATGCCCTACCAGGGATGCATATTCTTAACTCTGGAAATGATGCAGTCTAACAGAGAAGAGACTTTTCTGCAGACAAAAGCAAGCCGCCAGTAAAACAAACAGGTATGGCAAGATACTCTCTGTGAATCTGGACAAGTAACTTCATCTACTCCGTGCTTTTATTTCCCTGTTTTGGAAATGGAAGTGATACTTCACCAGGCTCTTTAAAAGGGAACATTCACAAATGACTAATGTGCTCAGTAAACCATGATTGAGCTGCAGAAAACTGACTGAGGACACAGCATAAGCCTGCTAATTAATCTGGCCCAGCTTCTGCCAATGCAGATTACCCTCTACACTATTTTTCTCAGTCCTGTACAAAAAAAAAAAAAAGGAGACATAGTCTTAAACATCTGATAACCCAATGTGAAGTGGAAGTGCTGCTTAGAGGCATGGAGCAGAAGCTAGGACTCCTGGGTTCTATTTTCAGTCCTGCCATTTACTCACTCTTTGGCTATGGACAAAGCACCCACCCTCCCTGCACTTCATTTCATTAAAAACAGATCAAGAGGGTATTGCAAGGTTATTATTTTTCTAATTACCCCAGAGTCCTTCATGAAAGGCCTTTCATGAAAGAGGAGAATTTTATGGAAAATAGCAATCCATCACTTAGTTGCCAAGAAATGACAAAACTCTGCAGGCTGAACCATGAACAAGCTGTATCACTGAAGCTTATTTCTCCTTCTATGTGACAAACACCTGCGCAAATCAGCTCGGGAATAAACATAACCAAAGGTTATTAGTTAATAAGAACTAATCTCCCACAAACACTTGTCTACTAAAGCAGAACTACATTCAAAGCACAGGCTCCTTTGCAAAATGAAATTTGTTAGACCAAAGTTTGGCTTTTCTTGCCTATCACCCAGTAGCTTTCAACTGCTATTGAGTATGTGCTAGAAAAAACATCCTAGGACTTCCCATCAAATCAGAATCTCTTGTGTTTATGTCAATTGCTCCAACTACTCCACCACTCTTCAGAAGCGATGGTGGGGTTTGACCTGCTTAGGTGCCATCACTCATCTGGTTAGTACTGCTGTTTGCTGTCACTCCCCCATGCCAGGCTGAGTGCAGTTTCCCTGTCTCACAGGCCAAGGCAGAGAGTGCGGCTCTGGTAGTTCTTGTGCTAGAATGCCACATCCTGTGAGTTACTTGTGCCACACTTCACCATGTCCCCAGTTGCAGAACCAGGTTGTTTCACAGCATTACCAACCTCTGTCTTTTCAGTGGTACTTTTATTATGAACCTGGGAAAAACTGCATTGGCAAAGCAGAGGGAACTGTGTGCTGCACAACCCAGCCTATAGTGATTCTAGGTGTGAATGGCATTCACCTTTTCCAACACTGAACAGAACCGGAGCAGAAAATCCTCAGCACTACAGATGCTTCAGTTAGGTGACAACTTCTGTGACATACATGTCCTTTCCTTCCCCTGTCCCCAGAAGCAATACCCAATGAGGGTTGGAACTGGATGATCTTAAGTTCCTTTCCAACCCTAACTATTCTATGATTCTATGAGGCACTACAGTCTAAAAGCCCCACTGTCTGTGCAGCACGCTGTCAGAGCACCAAATGGTGTATGAGCGGGGAGAATGCTGGGTTAAAATGATTGAACTTCAAATTTTTAAGTGCGCTGCTTTGTCCTGATAAACAACTATTGTACTCTACCTTGTATTGGGATGCATTCAGCTATGACAACTGTGCTTTAGGGTGTAAGATACTGTACAGACAAATGGTACAACCAGTAGCCATCAAACTTTCATTTACTTCTAAGAAGCTGCAGTATCAAAGCCATCTACTACCAAACCCAAGAACAAAGTTAAGCACCAGAAGGTTCTGGAGGCTCAGGGCAGATGTTACGAAATCTGGATTGAAATGTTCAAAGTAAGTTGAGGAACTGCAGTGCACACTGAGATCTCATTCTTGAGGTTCTCCTCCCAGTCTTCCACTGATGCTGTGTGCTTCTAGGACGTTCAATGTCTAGACAGTATTTGCTCACCTTTGTTTGCTGCTTCGAGAACTATTTGTACAAACAGGATTTTACCAATTACTACTGGAGTAGCAGGTTTAAGCAGCACTGACACACCTGCCTTTAACAGAGCCTGTAGTCTCACTGCAGCTGACAGGACTACTGAACACTCTTCAAGTCAAGCACACACTGAAGTAGCTATTATGTGAAGTCCCACCACAACTGAAGATTGTCTGAGTGATGAAGTCACCCCTGTCCTCTGCATCGCAGGCTGAAACACTTAGGTGCCAACAAATGTAGGTATTTGGGGAATTAACTCAGCTAGCCTCAAATAGATTTCATTATCTTACCACAAAATAAGATGATGGCAGTGGGCAGTGATTCTAATGCCATTTACCAGCATTAGTTTATGCTCATGTAAAAAACTCCTTTCTTGTGGATTACACTCAAGCAGAATTTGTCAGAACTGCAGAGAAGCAGGGAACTTCTGCTTTTGATTTCTGATCACAGCTCTGCCTTCCTCCACCAAGAAAACAGAAAATGATTAGTCATGTAGTGCCTATTGATTTAGTAGTCTTCATTTTAAAAATTATGTTTCCCCAGTATTGTTCTTTTTTTATTATTATTACTGAAGCAAATTGTCGCACACGGAATTGGAAATTGGTTAACTCCTTCCTCTCTCTGGTTTTATAGCTCATTTTCTCTCTGATTGAACAAAAGCCATAAAATGGGAACTGTTTTCTCTAAACATCGGAAAGAAAAGGCAGGCTTCGTAAGAACATGTCATGCTGAGGTTACTTGTTCCTCTTTCACTGTCACCATCCGCTGGGGTTCCTTCCCTTTCTTCCCAACTATATCAGAAATTTTCTATGAGAATATCTATTAACAGAAGCATAGAGTAGGTAACTGCTGACAGCGAGGTGATCTGGCTAAGCTGTCACATGGAAAGGGTTGTCTGCTCTGAGCCACGGAGTGCAATAAGAGCCTGGTTTGTCCCTGCGTCAGAGAGGCAATCTCACAACATTGCATTCCCTCCTCTATGCGGACCCTCTTGCTTTTCAAGGAGTACTGGCATTAAGTGAAAAAGGGAGTCTCAGTTGCCTTCTGTGGATGTATAATGATTCCCAGTGCAGTAGGCTCTGGAAAAGGAGAGAGCATCACTGAAAGAGAAGAGAGCAAGTCTGTAAAAATACCTGGCCTAGTGTATGTCCTAGCTCCAAAAAAGGTGATATGAACAACAGATGGCCATGAAATCTATTGCCTTTAATCATAACTAATATGTCATATAAATCATAAAATACTTTTACTGTCAGCCTAGAAACCACTGCATTTTTCCTCTTCAATGATCTTTCTAGTGTTCCTTTCCTGAAATATCAGCAACAATCAGGCAGTTAAGATGATTTGGATGGGGAAAATTCAGGAGCAACCTGGGCTTTGTATAGGGACAGTACAACTTGAAAAGGGAAAAGTAAAATAGTCTTTGTGGGACTAATACATACCTTGGGCATAAAAGACAGCAGGAGAGGTACAAATTTACTCACGGTGGGCTCTTGAGGCAAGAGGATGAAAGTGAGAATCCACATCAGACTCCAGGAGCGACAGATGCTGCCCAGGAGAAAGGAGCGGTCTCCTGCTAGAGCTCCACATATAAACTGAGTAATTACTACAGCGTCAAAGTGAACAGGTGTGGATGGAAAAGGTCTCCCAACCAACTTTGTAAGAGTGAAAAGATCGTTACTTTGGTCAGCAGTTGAGGACTGTGGGGATCTTGGAGGTGAACTCTAAGGACAGCAAAGTGTGGCTTCATCATAAGATGAGGGGTTTTGCTGTGTTTCTGTGCTGACCTTCCACTAAAACCAGACTCCGGGAAGGATGAAGGAACAGAAACCGATGGAATGAACACTGTGCTCTCTCAGTGCACTGTGCAGGAGTTGAAACAGTTCACCAGCAAGTATTAAATTGCAGTCATTGTCCTGGATATTTGCTCAAAGCTTTGCTAAGCTGTTTTACTTCTTTTCAGTCTTTGCCCAGTGACCTTCATTTAGCCTTTTTAAAAGACAAGGCTGGGGCAGCCAGGCATATATCCCCTAACTGGTAAAGATAAATAGATTCATAGAATTGTTAGGTCTGAATTGCATCCACAGCATGTGTGCTCTGAAGATACACACTTGAGCTCAGTCAGAAGTTATGGGCTTGAAACAGGAATTTCTGGATGAAATTTGTGGGCCTATGCCATGCAACAAGCCAGACTCAGTGATCTAATAGACATTTCTGGCTTTAAAATTATGGATCTGTGAAAAAAAAAAAAACAAACCAAACATCTGTTCTATGCTTTGCTTTTTCTGCAAGCCCATTACCTCTCCAGGCAATCCATATTCAGCTTTCAGCAACCTGGGCTTGAGGACTTTTAGTGATTATAATTCTGTCTCCATTTGCACATCCAAAGCTTTTGCCTGGAGGCCTCCAGAGACTGGAGCAAGATAAAGTCCAGTTGTAATTCTAGTTTACCAGTTAAATTGTAGGCTGACTGATTGCAATGGTAGCTGTCATCAGCACAGAACAACAGAGCTGACTCCTGAGAACAAGCCGACATGGAAACGTGAAATACTAACGGCTAGAAGTGGCAGCAGAAATTCAAGTTCTTAACAGCAGGCTCAGGCTGTAGCTTCTTCCGTTTTTATTTATATCTTGTACTTTTCATTAAACAGGCTTCCAGTTCAGCAGCACCTTAATAACAGTCTCTTAGCCATGCCCTGGACCTCCACCTTTAGCCAGATTCTTGCTCAAACCAGCGATATTTCATTGCCTGAAATGGGACCACTTGAAATCTGCATACTGAAGGGGAGAATCACAGCTTTCCTCCTAATCCCTGTCTCACCCTCCCAAATGCTCATTTGTTATTATTTTTTAAGGTTCTAATTTAACCAAGCCATAGTTTCCGCTGCCTTTGGAATCAATATTTTCTCTGTCTTTTGACAATTTTTTGTATTTTATTTTTACATGCGGTCTCCAAAAGGGTATAATTTACAGTTAATACCATGCAATCAAAGACAATGGCAGGATTCCTGTGAGCAGAGCAATCCTGGCTTCCTAATCATGGCTCTCATGCTCTACAGAAGAATTACCATCCTGCTCAGGGAACAGTGAATACCTGTTCCCACAAACACAAGCAGTTTAGGATTTTAAAGGTGTACTGAATGAGGAAAACCTGTGCTACTCTTTGCTGAGATTACTCAGTCTAACCACCCCTTGGGAAAGGCACCATGACAAAAGAAGATTCCCCAGCTGGGCACCCTATAGCCCATACTGCATTTTGGGTGTCATTTGCCTTCAGAAAGGATACTTTTAGGTGTGCAAAGTCATTTTCAGCTCCATTTGGTGACAAAAATAGCCATGTACTGACCTCAGTGGGGCCCTGCCTTGCTAGGAACTGATACAATATGACTAAACACACATCTCAGTCTGCTAAGTAATCGCTATACTCAGCAGACTAAGTAATACCAACTGTGCTTCGTTCTATGCTTGCTCCACTCAGGAGATGAGTCCCACACAATACCTCTGACTTAAAGAAAACAAAAGCAGAGAAGCAAGGTAAGGGCTGCTTTGGTTTGAGGGGATCCTGCAGGACTGAGACAAAGAGTCAGCACTATGACCTTTGTTGGAAGTGGGAGGAACCTGAAGGAGTCTGCCCTAAGACCTAGATGAACAGAACAGATAACTTCAAACCGGTGTTAGGACATCCTCAAAACACACAGGTCTGTGCTCGAGGCTGTCAGTGTCTCTGTGACTGAAGAGGATGGGAGGGTTTAACTTTCAGTTTTGGTGAAAGGAATCTGGGTACATCATGGCATTGATGCATTTTGTTCTGCATTATTCTCTCCTAAGCACTGTCTTTCCTTACTTGCAATAGCTTTGTTGGAGGACAATTACCTTCACTGAATGAAAATGACCAGAATGTGTCAAGGGTCAAGTAAAAGCAATATACAAAGCAGTCAGAAATAAAGGAGTATAGGATAGGAAGCAGCCCAATTCTCCACTTTCCAGGAGGAAAAAGGCAGTTAATCTGCTTCTGCAGCAACAGCTATTTCATTAGCTGTGGAATGGAGGGTACCAGTGATGTACTCTTTCGCAGGATGAGACCACATGGAACAACACCAGGGCAGAGCATTAGGGTGGTTTGCTCATGTGAGGGTTTATATACATTTATATGCATACATTGGCAAATGGCTGGAGTTCTGAGAGGCTTCTACTCTCCATCTTTTTGTCACCCTCCCTCTGCCAAAGCAGGCGAGGTTTGTAGCAGAACTGGTGGGAACTGCTTAGCCTATTTCAGAGCAAACCTATTGATTTTGCACACTTTAGTCAGCTCTTATGCAAAACTGCAGGACTTTGCCCTGTAAGCTGTGGTGGCAGTAATCCTTGTAAAGGGAACCATAAAGACGAGATGAACAACTCTACTACCTTATTTTGCTCAAGTCATTTACTAAGTCAACTTCTGGCCTTAGCACATTTGAGGAGAGTTTCTGTTCACATATTCTGAGCTCTCTTAATCAGCCTTTTCTCAATGAAACCAAAGTTTTGGAACCCTGGAGAATTCCCCAGTGAGATGCCATGCCTTTTAATCAGTGTCCCAGGAAGAGAAGGAAGTCTATTTACTTTGTCTCCCACTTTTAACCAAATATAATATGACCTAAAATCAAGCGGCTCCTTGGATTTGCCTTTTTATGCTCTCATAGGAATTTATAGAGAAAACAGAGTTCCACACATCAGAACAGACTGTTCTGCACCAGCTCATCAAATGACTGTCAGGAAAAAAGAAAATCTCTGTCTCACCTCAGCAGAGGCTGTCAAGCAATGAGGATGTGCTAGCTATTTCCCCTAGCTATTCCTGTCCCAAACTCTGTCTCAAGAACTGTTCACATCCCAAATTGTTGAGAAATTGGAGAATATACCAAGAGAAAGATCACTCAGTACATGCCCTGTTTCCTGTATTATTCCCTAGCAATTTGCTACAGAGTCCTGTCAGAGAAGAACCAGTATCAACCCCACACAGAAGTCACATTAAGTAACACAAGGGAGACGTAAATAAATTGCAGAGAATCCAGAAAAGGTGCAGCAGAGTTGGTGCAGAAATTCAGAGCTCTGGCTTTCAGATGAGTTTCAGGGAATGGAAGTGTGTATCTCTGAGAAGGGCAACCCAGGGAGAGACGATAATGCTTAGTATATAGTGCATTCAAGAGGAACTGAAGGGGAACAAAGGCATGGCCAACAGTGTATCCATGTGCTGCAGACAGGCAATTACTCTATAAATCACAGTTAAAGAAGACCTCTACTAGCTGCCACTAACCACAGTCCCTTACCTTCTCTGAGGGTCAGCCACTGCAATCACAGGCAAAGCCAGAGATCTGGCAGGGCACAGATTGATGTACTGAGGTGGATAGGTCAGCATCAGTACTCACCCCAAAACCACAGGTCCCAGAAGGAGTAGGGGCACCTCTGATGACTGAGGGTGCCTCGAGGGAACAAGTTCTAAAACTGATGCAGATTAGATGATGGGATACCTGACCTGAAGGGGGTGGCCACAAGGGCATGATGAGCTGTTCTTGAGAAGCACAGCTAAACCACTTATGATGGTTTCATTGCAGGGAACAGTCATGCACTATTAGTGCTGAAAGATTTCCCAGCCCTAACGGCTAGGATTTTAAGAATCTATTTAACTTTGATAGTCTATAGCCCATCACTGGGAGTCTGCTTATAGGTGTGATTGCTCTTCTTTGTATTGGAATTGCTGACAGATCCTTAACTATTATAGTGCTTACCAGCAGTAACCCATTTAAATAGAAAGAAAGAGGAAAGCCTAAATGGCTTGTGCTGTTTGAATTTGATTTACCCAGCAGCAGAAAAAGTTCCATGTACGGATCCTTGCTACACTATCCAGACCATGAGCCTGCCCTGCTTTTTGTATACCAATATACTATAAAGTTACAAAATGCATTATCCTGGAGGAAGGATGCTACGCTGATGGGAATTTCAGTGCTGGTTGTTTCTGAACTACAATACGTGGCATTGTAATTTTGTGTCAGTGATTTAAATGCACTGATAGAGCTGGTGACAGCTTAAATGGCTCCAGCCCCCAGCCTTCCCTCACCCCTCCTCCTTGCCTTGCAGTTCGTCTCTCTTGCAGATGGAAGGCTGACAAGTTCTGTTCAGGAACAATGAAGAGAGGGAGAGTAGGTGGAGAGACTGGTAATTGTTTAGGGTGGGGTTTTGCTTGTGTTGATTTAAAATACGAGGAAATATGGAGACATTCCACATTCGTTTTTAGTGCCGAAGTGCAACTAGCTTTGAATCCCGACAGAGGCTGACTGTACTGCACAAACCCTATCACCCCTGCCCTCTAAAGTGGGAGGAATGAAGAGAAAGAGAAAAGGTGACTGCATGGCCCTATAGGCTGCTTTCATCATCCTGTACCTGCTCTGCAGTGACAGGCATCTGACAGCCAACAGCCATCTCTCTAAATCAACCGTCTGCTTTCTTGTTTCTGATTCCCCTCCCACCTCCTGCTAGTACACAGCAGTGCCCAGCACACTACGTGACAAAAAAGCCCTTTGGATGCCGGATTACTGAAGGTTAGTCAGGTGTGCTGCTCTGTCTGCTTGTTATGAGCCACTTGGAGGGATGTGATGGGTCACTACGTGAAGCATTAGGAAGCCTGAAAGACAAAGTGGGCAACTGCAAGCGCAGGTTAGGAAAATGATCATCACTTCCCTTAAGATGCCTGCAATGAAGGCTGTCACTCAAACACCAGAGGGAGAAGAAGACAAGTCAAAGCTGGAAACATACAGATACAGAACACCACTGTACAAAACTGAACCCCACTGGGAAATAAGGTATCAAAGCATCTTGTTATCACCGCTACCCCTATTAATAACACCAGTGACTTCAGGTAATACCTCAGCAACTCTGGAATGGTTCAAAATACTGAGTGATGGATGGTGCAGTACCAAGCTCCTGATTTGCATCTGTTAGAAGCAAACATCCGCAACTCACTGAGAGTAAATATGTGGTGCTGTCATCCCAAACGGGTGGGAATAAAAAATGTATTACCTTGCTCTTTATCATGTGCCCTGACTCTATTTACACTTTCTATCTCTCATGCATGCTGATAGAGATATAATGGAAATGGAAAGGGTATAGAAAGGATATCTATCAAAGAAAGAAAAAGTCAGTGACTTGGGTTAATCTTGTATCTTGAAAAAGTCAGTGGTAGGTGTGCTTACCTTGGGCATCTAGCCCTCAGCACTTCATGAGGTCACTGCTAGCATTAGTTCCTTACTTTGTATGAGACCCGTTACTACAAAGGTACTAGATAAAAAAAAAGATGTCTTCTTTAAGACAGATGTAGGAGACTCCCAAGTCTGCCACTGTGAACTGTACCGGCTTTCCAAAGCCCACATTCATCACATGCAACTTCAGCTCCTTAAATTCAGCATCTGAGATGGAAACCACATCATGCTAGGCTCTCTGTCCAACTGGGAGACAGAAACACCTCCAGAGCATAAAGCAGGTTTTCAATAGTCTCTTGCTTTCCTCAGACCATACAAAGAACCTATATTCCCAGTTGAAGCACCTCAGTTAAGTGTCTAAAGTTATGTGAGATTAATCTAGACCAGTACTGCCTGATTCAGCCCTGCAAGGTACCTTCTCTGTCACTTCTGACAGGCAGATTCTCCCCTCTGGTTAGCCCACAGTGTCAAAGCCCACTGCTCAACCACTGTATTTACAAGTTCCTTGAAAGGAAGGGAGCATGCAGCTGACAGAGCTGCTTCTGCAGCATGGCAGGTTAGGGTTACAACTGCTGCAGACTGAGGGTTTGGCATCTGTGATGTGGAGCAGGTTGGATTGCCCAACCATTGCTCAGCCATGGCTCTGGGGCAAGAAAAGCTGTGCCAAAAAAGCTCTGCCAAACTACCTTAATGAAAAGACTGAAATTCATGATACTCCCAGCTGCTTGTTTAAAATGACAATGTTTTCATTAGTGCTCAAATAGAATGGGAAAGAGAAGGAGTGCTGTGTAAAGTGTCCACTGGCCTTTGTGCCTGCTGCTGGGAGTGTGATCAACACCACCAGCTGGCAGCTCTTTGGTTAAGGAAAGAAAATAATCCAGTCCTGGAGAATGCAATGTGAACAAGAGCAAGCAGAGCACTCAGCACAGGAGAAACAGCTGGCGAGGGACCCAGGCTGTCAAGGCACAAATTACAGTCAAAGCCAGTAAGATTCTCCTCCTAATGCACAGAAGTTCTCTCCATCACTCCAGCTTCCACGCACGCTCCTTCTTCGCCTCCCACCGCCCTGCTTTTGGTAGTGCAAATGCAGATACCTGTGGATTCAAAGTCTCGGGAGAGGAGACATGTTGCCCATACACACCTTGGTCTAGAATACAGCCATGGGGTGAGGAGAGGAGAGTGGGCACTGGCACACTCTGCAGGTTCATGCATAGTCTGTGACTTGGGAACTAGTAACCTGGGAAACAACTCACAAAGCTGGCAAACACACATGGCCTTGTCCTGCAGATCCCCACTGCCACGGCAGCCTCAGGCTCCCACCCAGCTCTGTAAAGCTAATTTCCCACACTCACAGCTCCTTGAGCCATTTCTGCCCTGCAATCCAATGCAGCTCAGCTCTTTTCGCTCAGTTCTGCCCTGAAGCCTCCTGTTTTTCAGTTCTGCACCACACGGATGATGTAAATCCACTTCTTCCCTGCACCACCCTCAAGTGTTCTAGAAGTCATTTTATTTTGCTCAAAGTCAGTCAGCTATGGCAAAACTATGTGGTGTGCTGTCTGCAGTACACCTGCACTGATGCATTCACAGCATACTTACCACCAGAGAAGATGAGCAATTTTTTCTCCCTTTGATTGGAGATACTAATTAAACCTATTTTTATAGGGATTGAGGGCATTCAAAGCCTAAAGAGCATCTTTGTTTCCTAAAGCCAACAAGGTGAGACTGAAGCAGACTGCAGAAAGACTTCATTAGCTTGGGACTGAACCCCTTCTCTGCCACTGACCTACTCTATGACTTTGAGCATCTTACTTTCCCATGCGTGACAAATACCAATTAACTTGCTGCATACACCACTAAGAAGCTGTTGGCATATACTGCGCTGAGAAACGAAATGCAAGAACTTTGCAAAAATAAGCTGAGAGGTCAGACCTGGGCTAGAGCACTCCATGTATCTTTAACTGAGCAATAACTCAGACTTGGAAAGAAAAAAGGCGAGTTTAAAAAATTAAATCAAGAAATAATAGTGCAGCCTTTGGCTCTAGATAATGGCAGCGTGAGAACTGGGATAATTAAATGATTGATATGATTTCAGAAAGAAACACACTTTTTCTGGGCATGCACAAGGTTATCTGTGTCATTTAATTAACCTGCATGCAGGAAAGGAATTCTCGGCTGTTATCTCTTGATCCCAGTCTTGTGATGTCTGCTGGGGTTTAGTTTTTGCTTTCAGAGCTAGGTTGTGGTTTGTTGTTTCAGGGTTTGTTTTTTTTTTCTCCCCTAGGGATCAGCAAGAGCTGAAGAGATTGCTACAAAACAGAAGTATCTGTTAAAGATTCCTTAGAATGGCGCTAACTGGGGAATGCTTTCTGTCAGTTGTCTTATGTGGTATACTGATGAGGTTGCTGCCTCAGTTCCTTTCCGGTGGCAAAACAATACCATTTTCCTAGTTCAGCATTGCCAGGAAGAGGGAAAAGCAATCAATGCACTACCCTCTAATCTCCATGGTGCAATCAGGCACAGGCTCCCCTACTGCCTCTTGCCTCTTAGCAATGGGAGCCTGATCGTCGCCACCAAACTGCCTCAGCCATTGGTATGCTCCTTGGTTTTAGCCGACTCCTACCTAACTCCTCACCCTACAGCCCTTCCCTTTCCCCAGCAGCATCCCTGAGTAGGGATCCATGCTTCTCTCTGGAAATAAGCTCCAATCATCCCTGCAGGCTGCACCTCTCTTTTACAGGTTGCCCCTCTGTCAGGCTTGGTTTATTTGCTTTCGACTCCTACCATGCAGACACAAGTGTGCCTACTTATAGACAGAAATTAGAGTTTTGGGGAAGAAAAGCAGGAAGCTGAGGACTCTAATGTGCAGGTCTGAGACACCAGCCATGGCATTAGTCTTCCAGTGAAATACATTAAAATTCAGAATAGTCCCAACCCAAACCAGCACAACTTCTTTGCTGAAATCCTTAGCAGAGATATCAATAATCACCTCAGCTGTGAAAGCTCAGCTTCCTTCTGTATCCCCTGTGCAAGGTGGACGCTCAGCTGTAAGGCAGCATGGGGTGACAGAAAACTACCCCTACAGTTATTTGTTCTGTCCAAAACTTTGATCAGACCAATACTTACATATACGAATGACAAGTCACTCAGGGGTTGCTGCAAGAGTGGAAGGCTCTGCTCAAGCTTTGCTTTCAAATTTGGTCTCTCTAAAACACATCCTAAGTCATGCATGCTGCAAGCCAATGATTCTACTGAAGATGCCAACTAGCAGTATAAATAGTGAGAGCGATGAGTTTATATATAGTAGACAGGCATGTATAGGGGGAAAGGAAGTATGAGAAAGGGAAAAGATAGACAGATAGATGTGTGCTGTAGAAATGTTTCCTAGAAGCTTTTGACGGTGCTCTTCTACCCTCAACAAGAAAAAGAATTATGACTGAAAGCTCATCTATAAAAGACTCCCTTCTCCAGCTTAAAATTCATCTGTGTCCTCCTGTTCAGTGTCCACGTGCAGACTCAGTAGCACGGTGTATTTTTATACCATTTGACATGAGTGCATTGGTTCTATAAGCCAGCCACAGAAGTCAAAAGTCGCTTCCGCAAAGCCTCTTTCACAGTAAATAGAGCCAGAGATCTGTTTAACAGAAGTCATCCCTCCAATCTGGTTTGAATGGGACAGCAGTTCTGGGCTGAGAAGTGGCAGGGCACAGGGCTGTTCATCTCACGTTTGGGAACTTCAATTCTTGTTTGGAGATTTTGGAATCTCTAAGTTTGCCGACACTTGTGCCAGTGCAGCAACAGTGATGCAATACTACTGGACGTGTCCATCAAGGCTTTGAGGAATGGCAGTATTAGCAGCAGTTTCCAATGTTTAAAAATTAAAATGTGATGCTGTATAGTACACATTCATTTTTTTATTGCTTTTGGTGGCCAATTAAAATCAGATTACTGAAAGGGTTATCATCCCCACCCAATTGCAGTCTTTTACCTTAACAGGCCAGGCTGAAAACTGTGGTGGTTCAGGAGCTGACACACAAGCAGGTCAGACACCCATAGCCTTGAGGGCACTGGCACCTGTTAGAGGAGAAGGGAAGACAGACAGGGAAGGTAACATTGTCTGATCTTAACCCAGCACAATTCTGTTGCAGCCTTTAGGAAAACCTGCTCTGATCCTCTTCAAAGCCTGAGACAACCTCTAAGGCCAGAAGGAAGCTGTGGTGTCTGGACAGAACAGGCTTTGCGGTGAGTGGGGCAGCCCCATTGTACTCAATTTTTTGTCTATAAGCAAAGTGGATTTATATCTGGAAAGGCTGCTAAACTCAGCAACTGGGTAATAGAAGGGAAACAGCCAAGAGAGGTTTTTGCAAGGGAGTGCAGCAAACCAGGAGCATAAACAGTTAAAATTCAAGCTTCTGAAATCCCAGTCCCATCTATTAGAGTACATGGCCTGTAATCTAAGTGTAGTGCAATGGTCCAGTTGGTAAGTTTTTTACAACAGAGATGACAAAGTGGAAACTATCATCTCTTCAATGTGCTGCTTTGTGGCCAGGAAAGGATCTTGTTGTAAATTTTGTTATATATTTTTTAACTACAAAGATTTCACTGCCTCCCCCTGAATAATAAAATAGAAAAAGAGCACAAATTGGATTTGTCAGCTCACAAACCAGGCAGTATTTGACCTCCCTGCTCCTTTCTTGTGGGTCCATGAGAGCCACAAGGCTTGTGTGGGAATCACTGCAAGAGGCAGGCACAGGAGTACCGTCAGCAGTGAACAATTTGTGCCATGATGGGGACTCATCACAACAGCAGCACTGACTTAGTCCTGCTGGAGAATGGAGTGAGCGGTGACTTTGCTATGCCAGACCCAATGTAAATATGGCAGAAAGTCCTATATAGCTATGTAAAAAAGGTCCTTATGGAGCAACCCCCTATCCTGGCAGCCCTGCCTAAGGACTGGTGGCTACCCTTTTGCATTCCACTTGGAGAAAGCTGCAGAAGGATTGTCCTAAAGCATGAAATGACAGACCAAGGTCAAGTACTTTGTAAAGCCAAATGAGGCAATGGGATTATCTTGAAAATTCATTCAAGAATGCAACTTGTGGATATTCTAGGTATGACATCTACAGATAAAATCATTATCTGCCCTGGAGAAGAGCAGCCAGGAAAAGGATTATCAAAGAAATATATATATGAGCTACACAAGCACATTTCACTGCCATGAGATCTCAGTTTCCAGTTCACATGTTCCCAAGGGCTATTTATTCTTTTTAAAAGAATTGTTAGGCAAAACTGGGAGCCTGCACAACGGAAAAAAAATTACAGATACAATCAGCTCTCTCTCCTGCAGCTGCCTGTATTTACAGGAGTAAACAGTCCTGAGTGTTAAAGCATGGGCGGATCTGGAAAACAGAGCTAGGGAAAAGCTTTCACCGAAGACTCAGGTGAGATGGGGGATTTTCAGCAGAGCTCCTGGAATAGGGATGCCCTATTAGACTGCACATCCCAAAAGCAACACAAGCCCTTGTCCTCTCCTCTGCTCGGAGACCTCACTGAAGTATTCCAATGCTTCTGCAAGTCACAAACCTGCCACAGAGCAGAAGATACACAAGGGGTCATGCTGCAAACGCAAGAGGTGCAATGACAATAGCACATGAGGAGGCCAAAGGAGTAACACAGATGGTGTGTGTCCTGACACCTGTACAGTGTTCTAGAGAACAAGAGGCAGACACTTCAGCTTATAGAGCCTGGGACAAGGTATCTTGAGGAACCTGATTCAGGCTGAGGCACACACTACAGAGTGAAGGGGATAAAAGGCCAGAGCCTGTTTCCCAACATATTTCCATGTCACTGAAATGCTAAAGAAAGAATGTATTTTGCACAAACTTGGAGATATGTAATATGGTAATAATGTTTTGCAGTTCTATCCCTGCCCTGTTTCCTACCTCTGTCACATGTTTCAGTGCCACTGGCAAGCTGAAGGAGCCTGAAAGCACCTCCCTCCAACCACCAGCAATTGCTCTCTCTCAAGCCTGCAGAGTCAGCAGTCTTAGAGCAGCTACAGAAGAGCATGTGACAATAAAGTTAATTTGCTGCAGTGTGATATTAACCAGAACAGCAGAGCAAGGCCCTAGTTTTGGGACTGTTACCCACAATCCCTCACAGATGACAGCAGTGACAGAGTGTCAGCTTCCATATGTTGTATTACAGTGATACTTGCCATGCTAAACACTGATTAGAATTAAAATGGAAGTGACATCTCTGTGCATTAGTCTGCCATTAATCTTGATGTCCTGTGTTTTATATTGACAGGGTGCTTTTGCAGGGGGAGCCTGAAAAGACACGGGGTTGTAGAGTTTTTTTGCAGTTGTAATTATAGAAGCAAATGTGGTTCTGAACATTAAGTGTAACAGGGAATTACAGGCCTCTTGGTATCTCAGAAAGAAGACATGATCTCTAGTGCCACTCATTGGACAGAGAACCCAGTTCCAGAAAATACTTGTACGACCTGTGTGCAGACAATTTTTGCCACTAAAATGGAAATTTGATGTGACATTACCATGAGTTTATTCAAATGTTTGATGCAAATGCCCGCAAATCACACTGTTACTGACTGTACCGTAATCGTGTACACAAGTGATTCACAACTGCAGCACGGTTATTAGAAAATGAGACCTAGGAGATGAGATTCTCCCTAATTGCAGAAGAGTGGCTGAATGGAGAAGTTCACCTTCAGAGAAAGGTATGCACTGAACAGAGTGCTCTTCCAAGCCTATGGAAGGGTTCAGTAACATTAAGCATTCTGGGTCACTGAAGAACGGTACTGCAAAGACACAAGCCTTTTGACCCATTCTGACAGTGCTCAACCACTGGATTAAAGCTAAGACTCCAAAGCAGCCCAAGAACATAGAATCAGAGAATGGTTTGGGTTGGAAGGGAGCTTAAAGCTCATAGAGATCCAACCCCCTGCCACAGGCAGGGACACCTTCCACTAGACAAGGTTGCTCCAAGCCCTGTCCTGGTCTTGAACACTGCTGGGGATGGGGCAGCCACAATAGATCCCCTCTTCTCTGGTCTCCTTCCTTACTGAGTTCTGTTGAAGCCCATTTCTTGGGATAACACCAGAACACCCCTTTCCGGCGGGGCAGGTATTTTAAAAGCTCAGTAGTCCTTAACTGAGGAGGTTATCCATCATCCACTACAAAACTGGAGCAGCCAAAACTCATTGTGGCTTAGATTAGGGCCTATGTCTGACCTGGTTTTGCAAGTCAAGGGTCTTAGGTTCACCTGCAGAGCCACAGTCCATAATGGGGAGTAGAAAATGTTTAAGCTGTTTCTGATTTTCTTGAAATCACCACTTCTTCCAACTCATTGGAAAATATTTTTTGTTTTAAAAAACCCAAACAGGAAAACTGCAAAGCAGCTCAGGCTAAAACTAAAATTGAAGCATTTTCCCCCTTTGCATGCTACAAGATCAGCTTACACCGCAAAAGGCAACAACAAATCTTATGAATTTCTATTGCATGAAGGAGAAATACAACTGTCAGAGGCAAGTGCTCTGCCTTCCTAGCTGAGATGCTTCGCAGAGCTTCCTGATCCCAAGTGCGGAAGCTTGGCAGGATGCAGCCATCAGGCTCCGTCAGTTCATAGGGGCTAGCTCGCACCCTGATAGCTCTCTGTTGCTCCATCAGGAAGTGGTGACATGGTTCCAGTATTGGAGACATTCTCTAATCCACCTGCTTGTCCTTACCAGCAGATCAGATTCAAGAAAATCATTAGACCCATGCTTCACTTTGCCTATTCCAGTACATGCTGCACAATGATTTATGTGCTCAGGTATAAGCACATACATATGCCATCTTCCAAAATGGGGCTGAATTCCAGAATCAAAACTATAAAAATCACCAGGAAATGTTCTATCAAAATTTCTAGCACCAACCTTCACTCTGCCCCAAGCCCGTTGTCTCCTTTCTACAGAAGCATTCCCACCCAGGCTCCAGGCATGATGGATAGCTTCCCTCTCCCTTATCTCATCCCTACAACATTAAGGCATAATGAGGGGTTTGGAAGGGAGGGAAGAAGATGCCTGTAGTGCCTGTAAAGTTGAAGATAACGCTTAAGCTTTGTTACACCGAGGAGGCTGCATTAAGCTCCCACGACCTTGAGCAAGAGCTGCAGCTTGGGTTCCTCTCCTAAAGACTCTAATAAAGTGAAAAATTGTTTCAATACAAAATGTGATATTGGGACATTGTTCGTGCATATATTGAGCTTAAGTCAAATATTCTGTGTCCTCAAATCCGACTGATTAATAATTAGAAGCAGAAATTCTGCCTTTACTCTAATGTGTTTAGGAAAACTGATGGATTTAATTTTTTTTATCAGCCCAAAGTAAGAAAATGTAATCTTTCTTAAAGTATCTAATACAACAATGCAGAATAATTAGTTTCTATGAAAACAGGCATAATGGGACAGAATAATAAATCACTTTGTGTTTTGTATCTGTCCGTCTGATGGAGAAGATTTACTATACAGTGTAGTGCATGATGGTGTGGGTAATATCAGGCAATAGAAGAAATCTATAAGGGATTAAGTATTTCCAGCTGTGCATTATAAAGGAGCATTTCATCTCTTGACAAAGCCTCAGGGATAGGTCCAAGTAATTATCAGGCTAAAAGCAGCCCCTCTCAGGATTACAACTTGCAAAAATATGTTAGCCCCTAAAGCTCCAGTTCTGCATCCTCCATGGTCATTTACTTCAATAGACGTGTGTACTTAAGAGTTTTACTCTATCCTTTTTTTTCCATCTCTTTTGGTGTGTCAGATACACGAATAAACTGAAAGGGGCAGTTCCATGCTCTTCTTGCTTGGGCAGCTTGATCTACATTTTGTACCTGGACATGCAAAGGCACAGTGAGATCTACTGGCATAGCCAAGGCCATGTAACGAGGAGCTGCCTGAACCAGCACTGAAATCAAGTTCACTGCCAACAGAATTAACCCAAAGCCCTCTTAATTGACTTGCAAGGGGTAACTCACCAATCTCAGGAGAAAGTGGGATTCTACAGCTGCCACATCTCTATTTCACTTGTTCTAAATCATAATTTTTCTTACTTTTCTTTTAGCTTCCTTCTAGGAAAGGAGCCATAATGAAAGTAAGGAGGTTGGTATCTTGACTCTTCTCCAGGTACACCCATCCAGGTACATCCAAACAGACTTGTTGCTGGGCATTATTATCTTACTTTTATTGTCTGCTGATAGAATATCATTTCTGTGCTGGCTTCATTTGGACTTGACACCAAAGGCATGATTCAGTTTGACTCCTGTTACTGCAGGTGAGTTCATTTTTATTTAGCTCACCAAAGCAAAACAGAATCTATTTGGGGGTGCGTGTGTGTGTGTGTGTGTGTTAGTCAATACTATATGCACACAGAGCATTTTTCTTTGATCCTGGCTTCTCTCTTTCTTGGGAGTTCTTTTGAGACCAAAAAGTAGGAAAAGCCAAGAAACTGGACAAGGAAATATATATTTGATTAGGTCTTGTTTGGAGGCATTCTCACAGAGCTAGTGACCTGAAATACAGTCACATGGAGGAAGTTGTGCTATTAGACTTAAAAGTGTAACTTTCCTTAGCCTATTTGACTCAATTCATATGGGAAGTCCAAGGGCTGACTTCTCTGGAGCACAAGTTGGGATAGATTTATCTTTTGCTTGGTGGTGGTAAATGGTTTCCAGTTCTTCCTGCTATAAGCAGGACATCCAAGAGCCTTTCCTTTTCATGAGTTGTCAACATGCCGCACACAGTAGTGAATCCTCAGCAACAACAGCTGGATCTTTTTCTTTTTAGACCACCCTCTACTGGGTAAAATCCAGACAAAGAAACTGGATGTCCCAGGTGCTGTACAGTTTGGGCTCCATGTTGCTGCCACACCAGGCCATGGCTTCATCAGCAAGGCATCTCTGACACGTCTGGTATGGACTATCTTCATAGCTTTGAAGTGTCCAAGCTAGCAGATACTTACTTCTAACCTGGTTTATGATGTTACAGATGTCTAGTGTCAATACAGTGGTTGGGACAGACTTTTCAGAATGTCTCCTTTACTTTGAAGGACTCCTCAGTTTTAGTTCTCACTTCTAATGGGGGATACTTCTGGCAAGACTTGTTTACCCTGTAAGCTGTTTCCAACTCTTAGTAGCTCTTCTCAGGCTGTCACAATCAGTGTCACAGGAAAATTACCACATAACATACATGACAAGTCACACCTACACTGCACAAAAGGCAAAATTATGCAGTGATGTGTCAAATGGATCATATTCATGTATCACCTAACACGTACAGTTCACAAAACCTGACATCTCTTCAGCAGCTAAAGGAAATGTTAAATTACAGAGCATGCAGACTGAAGAACTGACAGGCTGTAACAGTAGCTAGCCCATTCTCAGGGCACAAACCCAATGCCTTCCTCTACAAAGTCCATGTAGATACATGGTACATATAGAGATGTAAGTAATGTCTATCTTTAGGTTGTGCCAGGTTACAAACAACCCAGAGAATATATCCAACCATCCACATCTGGAGGTTTTCCCTTCCTCCATCTCTGGATAACTACCTGCTCTGCTATACATGAGCATTTCCCCTAGCCAAGCGAAACCTGTAAAAGGCAGGCTGGGGGGGGTCAATGGCTGCTGATGTCTGGAACATCAGAGTGCCAGACCCAACTCTCTCCTCTACCACTGACTCTGTGTGTACTTTGGCACAAATCATCTATGTGGTCTCTCCTTGCCTCAGTTCTTCTGCTAAATGAAACAGCAGAACTGCTCTGCCAAGTGAAGTATCATGAGAATAAGTATGTAAAACAATGCATGTGCTCATATATTCTAACCTACATTGATGCACTCAAATTTAAACAGCTCAGACAGCCCAATAAAGGCTTTACTGAACATCTGATGAAATCAAGAAATAGATACCCATGGATTTCAGCAGGCAGTGTTTAACCCCCTGCAAGAGAACAGGTGGTGTCTTCATTGCCTTTATGGCCAGAAAATGTTTCTTGTTAGCCTTCTCCCTTGCACATTGCTCTTCCCAAAATACATCTTAAAATGTAGGAAGGATCTCAGTCGCTGACAGCTTTGAACCTAGAACTAGGCAGCTATATCAAGAAAGCAAAATAACAGGCTGCAAGCAGCAAATAGCAAAGAGACAATACTAGTTCAGAACAATGGAGGTCTCAGTTTGGTTCTCAGCTCATTCACAGATTTCCTGCATAATCTTAGATGAGACAGTTTCAGTATGCACCAGCTACTCATCTGCAAATTGAGGATGAATAATCATTCCTTTGCCCTTGCTTTCTTTTTAAAGTGTAAGCTCTCTGGGGCTGAGGCTTCCCCTTACTGTTGATGACTCTCAAATATTTCCCTGAATTGGAGAAAAACTGTGTTATAGATGCAGAATGTCTCTACTGTTTGTAAACAGTCTAGCCTGGGTCCACAGTAGCCACATGCACTGAGCACTGCCAATAAGATCTACCAGACAGTGGCACAGGCACAGCAGTTGAAGCATAGCATTGTATTAAGGAAGCAGGCTCACTTCAGCAGTAGATTGTCTCAGTGTTACTTGCATAGAGCTGTGCCCTGCTAAATGAGATCCCCTTGACACAAATGTGCTTGAGAGGGCAGTATGACAATGCTGAAGCCGGCTCTGTGAAAGTCAGCTCAAATCTGGAGGCAATGATATTATTTAGCAATTTCAAATGTCTGGAGCATCCTAGCCCTCTCTTGCTCCTAATGAGGGAAACATGATTATATATATGTAGAGTATGAGCCCTGAGTCCAACCAGCATATGCACGGAATTCAACATAAAGCTAACAATGACTATAGAGAAGCTCCCCCACACAGGGTTAGTCCCAGTCTGATGACAGCATCGAGACAGACATCACCCAAATATACTAGTCTCACTCCCCTACTATCTCCAAGGGACTCTTTTCCAGATCCCTCTCCTCTGACAGGAAGAAGTAGCAGAGCTCAAGTACAATGTCTTTGTTAAAGACAATTTAAAACCAAGGAGCCACTTCTGCACAGTGGATTCAAGATTAGGCCCATACATTTACTAGAGGCTAGCTGCATGAAGAGAAAGTGAAGCTTGAAGCATCCTATGTGAATACAGGGCTGATCATGAGCATCAAGCCATTTCTCTTCCTCTACTACGAGAGATTCAAGAACAAAGTGAAATGGCTCCTGTGGGTGGGTTTAATTTTTTACAAGTTACCATGCGGCTCTTGTTCCAAATTTTGGGTGTTTGTCTTTGTAATGTCTATGGCAAACACTGTAATTTTCCAGCAGCCAGGTACATTGAAGGCAAAAGCACTAATAATGTGACATCATTATTTTTGTTCCATAGCAACATCCCCCCACACCCCTTACACAACAGGTTATAAGTCTGTAAAACTCTGCATTTTACAGCACTGTAAAACTCCTCCAGCTGTTATAAATATATCGTTTAAAACACTTGCATTTAAAAAAAATGAAACAGAAAAATACACTGAAAAGTTCAATCCTTTTTTCTTCTCTGCATTCAATTGCATTAACTTTTTCCCTGCTGGTCTCTCAGACTCACTGCTGGGCTGGCAGATTGCCACGGAAACCAGGGGATCATTCAAGATGGATGCAGGCTGTTAGTTGGTACAAAAGCATCCATTTTGCCACACAATGTCCAGTGAAGGTGAACTTTTACTAAAAAGATGCATTTTGCTTATATGCCCACATGGCAGGTATATGTTATCTAGTTGGATCCAGGGCCATTAGCCAAGGTTTTGTTAAGATGGAATCCACTGTGGTGCTGTAAGATGGGACAATATAGTCACTGGTATAGCTGCTTCCCAATTGCTGTCAGACTAGTGCTGTGGTTACTGGTTATAACTCCACTTTATATCCCATTAAAGTTCTCAGCAAAGCACTAGTGGGAATCTTTTATTTAGTCAACCATTAGGTGGGGCAAGCCTTCAGCAAAGCACAAGGTAAGGGCAGGGGAAGAGGCTATACAGTAGCACAGGTCCACATCTTCTGTAATGAATACATGGGCACTGCAGGGGCTGAGGAGAGCCTGCCTTAGGACAGCATGATCACTTGGCAATCTTCTTGTTTTCAGTGATGCTTGTATTAAAAGAGTTCTTTCATTTCTGTTTTGGGTGTGTTGGTTCAAGCAGTGTCTATGAAATAATGACTTAAATATGCAGGTTTTGAAGCTATTAAAAGTTTTGCCATGAAATTAAATGAAATTTGGGAAAGATATTTCAGGTCCAACAGGCATCCATGGAGTTTTTCCAAGCCCAGAGAGAGGAAACTCTCAGCCTGAGCTTGTGCATTCAGAGGAAACAGAAGCTAACTGTTGTCCTCAATCACTGCTTCCCATAGTAAAGAAGCCCTTCAAGTCCCTAGAAGGATACTGTCTGTTGTTGCTTCTGTTGAGGTCAAACATTCCTGAGCAGAGACTGGCTCTCAGTCTGTATGGTGTTGAGTGTACTGAGAGCCCTGATCTCAGCCACAAACCTAAAGGTGCTGCTAGAACATCAGTAAAACCAGTATTAAATAATTGCAGGCAAATTCTACCTGTCATCTCAAGACATGCTCTAGTCTGGGAGCCTCATTGTACTGGGCTGTGAATTTTACCATCTCCAGTGAGGCTTCTGATTTTTCCCTTTTTATGCATATTATTTATATTTTTCATGCTAGTGCTTGAAGCCATCATGACAGTGCATTGGGTAATGACAGGATAATTGTTTGTTTCACTGATCATTATAGACCATTCTGCATCACTCCATGATTTATAGCATTTAAAATACTCTCTCCTTTCCTCTCCACTCCCCTGCCATGGGGGCAGCTGAGTAGATCAAAAGCCCACTGGCTATGAGCAATCCAATTAACAATGGCAGAAAAGAAAAAAAACTTTGGAAATGATTGAGTCCTTACACCATTTCTTTGATGGTTCCATATTGATCCTTTCAAGCCACAAAGAACATAGATATGAAACAGAATTGTGAAGACATGAAAGTGCAGGAATAACAAGGAAGAAGAAGGAAGGAATGCTGGAATGCAAGGAATGGGCTTTTTCAGTCAAGTTCAGACTTTGCCATTAAGGTGTTGAGCTAGCATACCAGGATGCCAGTGTTATATTTCTGGGTCAGGACCACAGGCAACTGCAGCATTCTGGTGCTTAGCCTGCAGTCTGACAGCAAACTGATGCCCCACCGTAGGCAACATCCTCCAGCAGCTTCATCAGAGCAGCTGATGGAGACATAGCTCACTGTTATAGCAGTCTACTGTGGCACTGGCCCCATGTCCCATGACAGAAAAAGCTGAAACTACCCATTACAACTGCAGTTTTATCCAGCCATTCACTTCCTGCCAGCTGGACTGGGATCCTTTTATATATGCATTCCACTAATGTTCTAGATGCTTTATCTACAGTTCACCCAATGGGTACTTACCCAACCACTAAATAACCCATCCAACTTTCTACTTACACAGTTTTGCCCCACTCCTCCAGCAAAAACATCAGGCACCATCATAAAGACAGTACAGTATTGACACCAAGAATTTTCATGCATTTATATCTGAAATTACAGCAATTTTCTCTGTAGAATCAGGGTTTTCAGCAGCAAGACGTAAGTAGATGTCAGTGTGTCATAAGCACCCTGCTATTCACACACAGCTAAACAGTATGAGGTGCCCCAGCAGAACGAGAAGGGGATCACAGTACAGAACAGGCATGTAATCATTGAAATAGGTGGTGCTTGCCTGACTCCTACCTGAAGAGACAGGAATTGGCTCATTTACATACCCGAAAACTCACAAGAGTGTTCTGGGGCTGTCAAAGAAACAACTAAGACATTAACAGGGAGCTGAAAGAGGTCCCTTATAAACTCATAGATAAATATTGAAGCGGATAAGGAGATGTTGGGATTTTTCCTGTCTTTTCAGCAAATTGGTTCAGAAAGGAGAGGGGAAGTGAGGGAAGTTTCCCCTTACTCTTTTTTTTCAGGTTACTGAACCACTAGATAGAAATCTAGTAATGCAGAGGAGTAAGGCACGAAGAACTCCTTGGAAGCCCTTTTTCCACCTGATATTGTCATGCAAACGATAGAATGGGGCACTCCTGAGATGGCTCCTCTCTGCAAGAGTATCTACAGTGAAGTGAGGAATGTGACTGCAGCACATGTTGGCATGCTTCAGTTAGTTCAAATTTAGACAGCATACAGAGCAAAAGCAATGCAGACACAAGCACAGTGTGGCTTTACTCTATGCAGCATACCTATTAAAGACCGCAGTTCCTGTGAAATGCCTGCATTCTGACCCCATTTTGACTGCCATCTGGCTGAAGATGGCTTTGTTACACCTATATACCGCTGTCAGAAGGCAGAGAAAAATTCCACTTAGATATTCACAATATACACTGAAAATATGAAAATAAAAGCTTGTCATCATGCTCCTCCAGCCTTCCAGGATGTGCCCTCAGGGCACGTTTGGATATTGGCTCATTTTGAACATTGCTCCTAGTTCCGAATCACACGGATGTTCAGGATGAACATCTCACATGGATTTAGCTGATCAAGACCTGATTTTTCACATTCCTTTGCACTCAAAAATAATTTTTATTCCAAAGTTTACTTTTCCTGCCATGATACACTGGCATGACAATCAAGAAATCCAAGCTATGAGCACCAGATAGAAGATTTTCTCTGAAATACAGAACTACTTTATAGCAATCAATAAGGCACTAGAGTAAACCCAAGCCTGCAGTGGAAATTCTCTCAGCTAAAACTGAGCTTACCATCAGCTAAGATGCCATCACTGGAAGACTTAAAAGCATACATCAGAGACAAAAGTATTCAGTTACTGCACCACTTACATCAGTTTCTGGTTGCCTTTGAAAACTCCAATCTGCTAAATATTCCCTGTCCATTGTCTGTTTCCCTCTCCTTGCTCAGGAACAGAAAGGACAACAAAGCCTTCTGAAATTCCACAGAACAGACATGTCTGCAAAATCTCCCTGTTGAGTACATGTAGCACTTCTCAGCAAAGTGAGCTGGTGCCATTAAATAGGAAGAAGCTTTGGAGGGAAGGGACCCAAGTGTAGAAGACTCCCATTTATTCCATTGGGCTACTTAAAACAATACCAATCATAAAGAAGTCTCAGGAAGCAGCATGAATCAAGCCCTGTTGGTCTGAATTCAGTGGAAGGGAAATTTCAGTCCCTTGAATGGTTTCATAATGCATCAGGGCACATCAGAAGTGAAGGAAACAGTCTGGCAGAATTGCATTAATTTTCATGAACCCAGCAGCCCTGGAAAATCATGAAAACTGCAACATAATGAAAGCCTGCAAGGGAAAAACCTGCCCTCTTCTTCACTGCTGGAGAATCTGAATGTGGATTCCATCAAAGGAGTGAATCTGAGAAAGCACAGCAGCAATAGAAATTAACCCTTTGGCTCATGGGACTGCAGGGTGGAAGAGTCACCATTCTTCCAGTCACTAGTCTGCCAAAAGAGATAAACTCCTGCATGAGAGCTGACCACCTCTATGCAATTAGACCTTCGCACTCTGCATGATACAATGAACTGCTGCCAGCAGGAAGTAAGGAACATACTTTCTTCTATCTCCACAGTATTCATCTTCCGCCCTCATTTCTCAGTCTGTCTCAGTGATTTTAGTAGGAAGAGGATGCATGTGTTCGATTGATAATGTCCTAGCTGGATGAACAGTGCTCCCAACAAAACAAACGAAAATACAGTTCCTTGCTCTTATGTGTGCTGACAAAAAGCATACATCAAACTCGTGTGCAGACTCCTACCAGATTGTGTAAACAGGCCTATCCTTTTGCATATTTCAGCCTCCTGTATTTCATTCAGTAGTTGCACCCCTAAGCACAAAAAACAGGAATTGTCAACATGTTACTTCTACTGATACTGAACAGAAGATTGACTTCAATTCTGAAAACTATCCTCACACATTGGAGTTACATATTAACTATTTCACGCCTACTTCATACTACTATATTGTGATGAAGAAAGTTACACCACTGACAGTTAAGCACAGATTGCATTCTATAGGGCCTACAAATGTACCTTGGTTTCATTCCTGCTTTTGCTGGTTGTGAAGCAGCCAGCAATTAGCTAAGAGCAGTTGCTCTTCCGGGAGCTTTGCTGACATCATCTCCAATGCCAGGGAACAAAGCTCTTTTTGCAGGATAAAAAGCACAACATGCATTGAGGTTGTTGTTGTTAAACAAAAATAACCAAGCTAATTTCAGCTCATTTAAAAGCATGGGAAATAGTCATTGCTCAGTGAATGGGAAAAGGACAAAATCAGTATAGAGAAAAATCATTTGCAGGGTTGTGAGAGACTTCGACAAGCAACAAGCACTGAAACTATTTTTAACATTACTCAACATTGCCCTTTAAATATCTACTGCTCCCTAGTACAAGGGTTTGGGAATCTTTCAACTTCATGAATTTCTTTCGTTTTTCTCCCTTTCAT
Source organism: Forpus xanthops (assembly GCA_032466535.1). Classification (NCBI taxonomy): domain Eukaryota; kingdom Metazoa; phylum Chordata; class Aves; order Psittaciformes; family Psittacidae; genus Forpus; species Forpus xanthops. Next base: position 11,584 of record JASSUY010037938.1, on the reverse strand, counting down.
CTCTTATGATAAAGATTTGCAGTTAAATGACATTGTTTATAAAGCATTGATCAAGTGACCTATTCTCCTCAAAAGAATTCAGCCTCCTTTGGAAACCCACTGAGAACAGCAGACCATCACCACACTTGATGCTGTACATTTACAAGGAAGAGACTTCCCTGATTTAACTGGCAGATGTGCAAGTGAGACACAGAGAAATTGCCAGCCTTGCTGCAGTTTATCTAGAGTGCTAATCAGGGAGAAGGGATTGTAGCCACAGCCACAGTCCAATGCCTTAACCACAAACCCAATGTTTTCACAAGACTTTGATCTTAATCACGCTGGAACAAGCCCAGAACTGCTTCAATGTCTCAGTACAGCATCCCTGGAGATACCACTGTAACCCTAAAGATGATTTTGCTCAGAATGATCAGCTTTCTGCTGACCACAGCCTACCTCATTTGCTTTCCTCCTGGTCATAGCATTTCCCATCTGCTGACCTCCAGAACAGCCTTCTCAGGAGCAGAACACTGGGATTTCTCACTGCCCTGCACTTCAAACAGAAACACAGCTCACAAACAGGCATTCACCAGAACCCCAAGGTGCACAAGGCCTCTCTTGACCTCCCACCTGCACCACAAAGCTGGAGTTAGACTTAACCCCTTCAGCAGCTCAAAAGAGAGCATGAGGTTGGCATTTGAGCTGCAGGAACACCCCCAGACAGAGCAGGGCTCACAGAAGAGCTGCCTTGTTTACAGGCCCAGTAAGCAACCTCATCCACCAGGTAATGTACTATGGTTATTCTGTTTCCAAAGGAGACACAGCTAACCCTCATAAAGGTGGACTGATTTCATTCCTTCCCTTAGAAAGACAAGTGCTCCTCATCCCTTCTCCTGAGATGCTGCTCAGTCAGGGTCCCCATCTCCTCTCTACTCACCAGGCCCATACAGTGACACAGCTCTGCCCCTCTGAAGCTCACTTCTGGTTATGTTGTCTGCCCTTCTCCCTTCCATCACTCCTGTAAACTGCAGACGAACGTCATCAGATCCCCTCAGTGCCACCATACCTTCCACCATTCAGGCAGTCCCTGGACAACTGCTCCCCCCCAAAGCCCTGGTCACCTCTCCAAAAAGCTACTACCTCCTGGCTTTCCTGCCTTTAAGGGGCTGTTCCCCCAAGGCCTTGGGGTTGATCCCTTAAGGGGCTGTGCCCTTCAGCCCTTCTTATTCTTCAGGTGGCTGCTTCCCTCATCATTTGGGAACCATTTTCTTCTCTCTAAGCAGCCATCCCCTTGCTGCTCTGGGACTTTTTCTGACTGAGGGGCTGTTCCCCTCACTGTTTCTGAGGCATTGCTCCCCTCATGGTGCACAGGGTTCTTTGCCCATCCCTGAGGGGCTGTTCTCACAGCGATGGGGCTCTCTCCCTGTCTCTGAGGCACCATCCCTCTCATGGTGCCGGGGCTCTGTGGTGAGCTGTCCCTACAAAGACAGGAGAAGAAACGCACCCAATGGCTGCACCTTGACATGGAGAGGGGTCAGATGCTGCCCCTCAGTTTGGCAATAGGAGTACCGGGTGTGCTTGCTGCGAGATGCCCCGTGCCGGATGAGGCAGGGGGGTGCTGGGGGTCAGGGGCAGGCAGGATGCTGATGGCCACAGGGCAGCCGCTCAGGCAGGAAGGGGTGTGCAGCATCAGGGGGTGTCCAGGGGAGGAGACTGACCGCGGGATTGGTTAATTTTATGCAAATGTATGTATATTTATGTAAATTGATGTTAAGTAGATTCTACTGATGCCGTGGTTTCAAATATTGGTAGGTATGTGCTAATGCATATAATGCACACTTAAAGCTCTCCCCTGAGCCACTCTAACCCAGTCAGTATGTTACTACACACACAATGTGCTATCTTCTAGGTGAGACAGAAAACTGAGGTATCCTCAACTGTTTAAGGCTTAAACATGGCTGTTAGGTGTATTTCATCTAGTGTTCTGCCCAAATTCCACTGAGTATAGTTATACCTCAGTCTGTCTACTCAGCTCTTCACTAGCTGTACCTGGTAAAATGTATTCTTGTTTTCTCCTGCTATGCAGTGTTAAATATCTGCTACTATCCCAGAGAATAATACATGCATTGGCCGTTCCCTATGTCTGGAATGTGCCAGTCCTTGAGCTGGGAAAGTTTAAGGGAGCGTGTGTCCCATCTCTTCCTCAAAGGCACATGGAAGGGTCAATTAGATGGTAGCAATTTTAATTTGCATGATGAGTTTTCTCCTACTTCACTGTTGTCTTGTCAGGGTGCCCAAAGTTGCTTCAGTTTCTAGAGGGGTTTGTTCTAAGCCTAGATATGTTTGTGAACTTGATTTGTAGCTTTCTCTATATAGTAATGCCTGACTATATGGATGTATGAAAAGTGACTCTAACCAAGTAATCAATGGATGTTGTTAGGTTACTGAATTAAGGCTGTGACAGAATTAAGGTGGTTAGAAAAAGCTCTGTAGTGATTGTTGTGCTAAATATGTCTTCAAACAGGCAGCAGAACCCACTCCAGCTTCCTTTCAGAGCTGGGACCAATAGGCAGCAATATTTAGGAAGTATCAGGAGCGGAGTGTGCCAGAGGGCTACAAAAGACCCCACCAAGTGCTGTTGACAGTGACATGGGCAGAGCACAGCCTCTCGTAAACTGAAGAGAACCTCTCTGTTGTCTCATCAATTGAAGTTGAAATAAATTGCAAACAATACAGAGTTGAAGGATTTGATTTGATTCAGAGTTTCAGAGCAAATATTAAATAGCCTGGAAAGTGGAGTGTATGCCATGTTTTATATTCATAAGAGTGTTTTTTCTGTGTGCATTATTTTAGTCACATAATGAGTGACTAAAATCTTCCTTTTTCCCCAAAGCACTTTTAAAAATTACTACTAAATTTCCAGATATTCCTATGTGCTCTCTAAAAGGAAATAAAAATGCAATTAAAGGGAATGGTAATTTCCTCAGGACTAGAACACACAAGAGGATGGATCACAGCTCTGTGTTTGCTCCCAATCTGCTTAGTAGGTCTGGGCAAATTGGCTCTCCATGCTTGTTTCCCTTCTTGTAAAACTGAGGTAATGTCTCCAACCTTTATAAGGTGTTTTAAGACTTAAATGGTGAAAAGTGTTGTTGAAGCGTTAGATACTATTAATGGTGGTCAGGATTTTAACTTAAAATTTTAAAAGATAAGGGCTTACACATCAGAAATTAAGGCTGTACCAATAACTCCAGTTATTAACTGTGTCAAGTACTTCTTTCTTCTACGAAATGGCTTACAAAGTAAATTATTCTGATGGTATGTCTGCAGTGTGTGAACCAGGGTGATGCTTTCCAATGAAAAAAGGAAATTAGTCTTTGTTTCTGTGAATGCCTTTGCAGCTTTAAGGAGATATGCTTTGGGTTATTTTCCATAGGGAACAATCTTACTTACTGGTTTGTTTATTATAGACTACTTCTGCATGTTTTCATTGTAGAAGACGTTCCCCTAATCCAGAGATTTTCATGATCAGCATCTTTAGTATTTCTAAAAATTACTTTTTCCAGCTTTTGAACTTTTATATTCTGAAAGCATGTTTAAAGAAGCCAGAATTCACCTATTAAACTGAACAGCTCTCCCATGTGTAATGGCAATAGAGAAACCCTGAGAACTGTGTATATTGCTGCAGGTGAAAGAGGGCTGATCTTCCTGCCTTCAGTAGGTAAGTGGAAATTTCTGATTGGAGAGATAGTACTTTCCTGGCAACTGAGGCATTATTTGGTCTAAGTTATTTAATAATATTCAGTGGTATTGACACTCCTCATAATTTTATTATGTCTGAAAATATTTAGTGTTTTTATTAAATTGATATAATCTGGAGGCATTTGAACCTCAGCTTTTATCTTTCAAGAGGGTGTATTTCCATACTCCATGATAGCAAAATAAGAAGCTTGCAGATATGTTCAGTATGTGCTATTAAATGTTGAAAGTCAGAAAGGGTTATGAAGAAGCTTTGGTATGTGTACACATTTGTGCTTAACAATTTCATGACAAATGGAGTTGGTCCCCTAGAATAGAAAAGTAATCTCTGTTGTGGTGCTGTGTTGTGTAGTTGTGTGATTTGCCTTGGTCAGGACAACCATATTTGCCTTTGTGAAGAGGAGTCAGCAGGAACTACAGCTTTCCCTACATCCTCTTGGATGCTTCAGCCTCCTCAGACTCTTCCCCAGGGATTCTCATTCAAAGATTGATGGAAAACTTGAATGCTGCTAAGATTATTCTTCCTTTTCTTCACTGGAATAATTTTCACAGTGACTAAAATACTCTTGAACAAGTCATAATCTTTTATGAGATGTGTCTTGGATTATTGCAATGATATGCAATATATTAAAAAGATTTGCCTCTGATTGTGATTGGCCTCCATCCTGGCCAACACAGCAAGGTTTGAGCTTGATTCTCTAGAACTAACAGTTGTGAGCTGCTGTTGTCCAAGCTTCAGGCTCCAGCAAAACCCATATTCTCTGATTGGGCACAGAGGGGTCTTGTAACAAATGCTGTTCCCTAGGTTACATCATGACATTTTTTTCATCCTTAGAATCACAGAATCATTCAGGTAGGAAAAGACCTTTAAGACCATTGAGTCCTTCCCCTGCTGGTTTGTTCCTTAGGCATTCCCATGTGTTCACTCATGGAATGGTGTTGCTCTGGAGTGTCATCTGTGACATTTTGTGGGAATAGAGAAATGGTTTATTTCATGGGCTTGTCCTTTCAAGAGTTTAAGGATGCATGTGCATTAAATGTGAGTCTGTCCATTGGTGTAGAAGAGAATACCACTGCAATGGTAATGCTGTGCTAAATTGCCCCTGGAGCTGTGAGCCAGAACCTGCATGATTCCAGTCCTTTGGTTCATTCTTTGTCATTTCCTTGAGCAAATCTCTAGCCTAACACACCGGATCATTCAGCATGGGCCCCAAAGAGAAGCAGTCATCTCCATATATCTTTTGAGCTATCTGCTTTCTGAAGGGATATCCCTATCCTCAGATCTAGGAAGTGATCATCATGTCTGCATAAATCCAGTGGCCTTAGCTTATAGCGTCTAGCTTGCATCCAAACTGTATTTCTGAGAGCATAGCTTCATGGTACGTGGGCACAGGTTCTCTGCACATTTCAGCTGATTTCTCTGGGTCATAGTCTTCCTTGTCCTAGTACAGTGCACTCCATCTCCCAGCCTCGTTTTGTCTGTTTGTAGAATCTGGTGTGTCCCTGCTCTACCAAAGAATGCACTAGAAAGACCTAGATAGAGAGGCTAATAATGCTCTCTATTTTACTCACCTCCCAGGGGTCTAGGAGAGTTAATATCTCCACAGTGCTTTGGCAAGTATAAAAGTGCTTAGCTTCATTATATATTGATTTATGTACAAGAAAACTACACAAAATAATAAAACATGCAGTGTACTTAAAATGCACTGTAGGGAGAGGAGAGAAATATCTTAAATCTAACCTTAAAATGTGGTGCAAATCATGTGAATGAAGTACAGTTAGGTGGGCTTCCTATAAATCCAGCACAAATGGGAAATGGTCCTACATTTGGAAATAGCACAGGGCTCAAAGGGGACTATGTCTAGATGAGAATTCCCATGTGGAGACAGAGACATGAATTAAATTAGAACAGATATAAGAGCTCTGCGCCAGATTCAGATCCTCACTGCAGCAAAGTAAACCTGAGAAACACCAGCAAGACACTGATGTAACACCAGCATGAGTGAAAGGAGAATCAATCCACAGGTAATAAGGGCAGCATCCGTGCCTGCCTGGGGTTTCATCCTGTGCTTTGTCCTAATTATGAGTAGTTTAATGGCATGCTAAAATACAAAACAGATTTATGAGCCATTGCCATCTCCCTCTGCACTGTTACAGCTGACTCAACAGTACTCTTACTCCTTGGCTAGAAGGTCAACTTAGGTTTTATTAAGCTAGGGCTGGGGCTCAGACTCAAAGACATGCTGTTTTACTGAATGCTTCTGCTAGGATAAATGCTAAACGCAAAGTCCCATCTGGTCTCTCCATGTCCTGTCCAGATGGATATTTAAGATCCCACAGGACATCTTGAATAGAGGATAATCCTGTACATATATACATATATAGGGAGTGTTTTTTCTTCATTATCAAAGACTTGGGCCAGCTTGTATTTGAAGTCAGAGGAGTTAAGTCTCTATTTTCTTGCAAAGCCAATGTCTTTCTGGAGTGGAAATACTGAACCTGGAAAATGAAGAGGCAGTGTTATGTGTTGATCATTGAAGAAAATAAGGAAAACCACTGGTGAAATTACTGTGTGCTGTTGCTTGAAGGCTGTTTACTGAATATAGTGTACCTGTAACAGTGCATTGCCTTTTGGGGAAGGAAAATGGGATGATGCACAAAGCAGATGATCAGCCACAAGATTTCCTGGATTCTCTTCTCAGTGTTGCCATTAGTGGACAGTAGGCAGGTTTTTCATCTATCTCCATTTCATGACCTGTAAATAGCAATAGTAATAATTTGCTGTTTCTCAGCCAGGCTGTGAAACTTGACCCTCCACTGTTAACAAAATGTTTTGACATTCTGAAGTGGGAAGAGGCGCGGGTTCAGCTGCATCTTCACTCTGAGCTGCAGATTACCAGAAAGTAGAAAGATGTCTCAAAAGAAAATTCATGATAATTCTCTTGTTTCTTATACATTCCCTCACTGCCACCTCAAGGAAGCAGTTCTGTTCCAGATCTTTCATTCTATGCTTGGCAAAAATCACAGTCACTTTCTAGTGAAACATTATAGACCAGCTTTCCAATGTGTGCAGCTTTTTCCTCAGCAGACACTAGTCTTTTAGAGGAATGCTGCAAATTGACTTGCTGTCTGCTTTCACTGCAGCATTCTTTCTTGGGGCAAAATTTTCACTTGCTTTAAGTAGGAATTTGCTTGAAGAACTGAATCAAGACTCTGGCACTTGCCCATCTGAGAGGACCTTACGCTCTGAGACGAGCCACTGGCTCACTGTATTAGGACTTAATACCTTGGTGCTTGGATCCAATAGGTTTTTAGTGAATTTCTCAGCTTCCACTGGGGAAGATGCTGGTTGGATGGGATTGACAGGAGAACTTCTGTCGCATTATATTATGTCCATATATTGTGACAGGGAAACTTCAGGGTGATGACAGTGAAGCAACTTTGTGATAAGATTTATTCAGTTCTTCTGTATTGCTTGGATGCAGGCATAAAATCAGTGGGCAGATAGAAGGGTTGAAGCGTCTCTTCTACCCTTAAATCTTACTTTTCATGGGACATCAGATGTGCACCATAGTGTTTAATATCCCTGATAGAGTTATATTCCCATCTATCTCAGTATTTTTTTTGTCTGGGCCAAGGCTAACTCAAAATAAGTTATTTTAGGGATAATGTGGGAAAGTTAGAAGTGGGCATGGCATCCACAGCCCTCTGGATCTAACACCTGAAATGTCACATGTCTGCTGGCCCGACCTGGCAATAGACTGCAGCAATACTTCTGCTCCTGGCATCAGCATCTCCCTGCTCGTTGCCAAAGCTGCAGTTCTGTAAACAGATCTCATCCTGGCATATGTTATATTGCCATACAGGCAACACTGTTCTAACTGATTAATAACAAGCAGCTTGATAGAATTTGGGGAGACACTGGAGTAATTAGTCAGATAAGGCCGGGTTTCTTTGTACTGTACTTTCACGGATGACAAAAGCTTTCCCCCTGAAGAGTTTCACTGATTAATCTGTATATAATAATAATAGTAAAAGCATTTTGCTAAAATGCAAGTTAAATATTCCTTTACGGATTAAGAGGAAAGGAAGTGTCCAAGCTCTGGTGCCAATGGGAGGCCAAGAGAATGGAAGAGGAAACGAAGATATGTCAAAGCTGTTCTGCTTGGAAAGGACTTGCTTTTCTGCCTGTGCTGATAGCAAGGTTTGGGATTTAATCTCTTAGCAGCCAGCATGTTCATCTTGGTAGGCACATTGGCAGGGCTGTCTGTTCAGTGCTTACAGCCTGGACTGCCCATGCACCACCAAAGCAAAATGGGCTGATTTCCTTTGGCAAGACAATGAGGCTGATGGATGTTCTAAACTGGGCCCTTCTCTGCCCTTGCATGGAGCTGCTCCACTTAACATTGATCCAGAGATCAACAACATACAGATTGCATGGGACGAATTTCAGATTCCACATAGCTGTCTGTTTAGCTGCTGGTGGCAGTGGGATCATAAATACCGAATATTCCTTATTCATCTTCTCAGCAGGCATAGTTTCTGTTAGCTGTAGTGAGAAATTGAGTGTGGGTTTGACTCTCACAGAATAAGTGACCAGGTATAAAACAAAAAAGAGTTGAAGACTACAAATGTTGCTCAAGTGACAGCTGCTCATTTACTAAAAATATCTTTTAATATTGCAGGAACTTTTACAATAATCTCATTTATATGCAATATTCCTCACTAATTGAAGCTGTCTCTTTTTTTTATTAAATAGAAAGGTTACAGAAAAGCATATTGATGCTTTGAGAGCAATTCCTCTCAGGAGCACACTGACTGTTATGAATAGGTTTTTGCGTGATGCAAGCCCCTAAATGCCAACAGTGATAGGAGGAACCTGCAGATTCTTGTAATTGTAAATGCAATAGACAAGGATTTGGGCTATTGCATCCCCTTTCCAGAGATCGCTGTTGTAAAGCTGAAAGTGTTGTTTAGCCCTTGGTGTTCTCGTTTATTTCCACAGCTTTTTCTGAAAGCAGAAGTTTGAAAAATGAAAGTCTTTCAAGAATAATCACTCTCTAAACACTTAATGCTGCTGTGACAGCACTGTCTATCAACCATTTCCAATTAGCCGAGACTGGAGGTAGATTAGTTCTCAAATGCAGCACTGAGAGGTGCCAGGGTGTATATTAATGGACCATAGGAGCTGACTTCTGACTATAATTCTGAATGCATTGGATGGCGCACAAAATGGAAACAGCAGCTCTCCTACCTAGAGATGCAGGACTAGGTAGTTACTGTGAGTTACCCTTGGGTATATCTCATAGGTCTGAGTGATCTACAAACCTGTCAAGTGTAAAATATGTCATCCTCGCTCTTTTACACGGATGGGGAAGTTGAGGTGTGGAGAGGTTAATAGATTGCCCAAGGTCATGCTGTTCTTTGGCAGATCTCAGAATAGTACCCATGCCTTCTGTCTCTAGTTTATGAACACAAGCATACATTCAAGCCCTAGCCCCAAAGCCTGTTGAACAAACTTTTTCCCTTTCGTGATCTTTGAGGCTGGATTGGCATATGCCTTCATGATCACTGGTGTTGCAAAATTAACAGGCTTTAAAATCTTTAATAGAGTTATTGCCTTCATTACAGCAGAGAGATGGTTTCCCCCAGTCAGCAAGACGTTGATGTTCAGATCCACAGTGGAGCAAGGCTTGTAGCAATCCTCGCCTCAAGAGTTTGTTTTTCAGCTCTGTAGTGCAGGCTTCCGTCACTTGAGCTAACAGGGTAACACTGCTTTGTCATGTGAACCTGGCATTGAAGGATGCAGAATAAAGAAATAATCAGATGTACACTGTCAGGAAGTTTCACAATCATGACTGAGGATAGGTGGCACAGGAGGGATGGCTGCAGTTTCAGGTCTGTGCTGTAGTTCCCTTGCTCTTTGTCAGTTTTCCCTTCTCTCAGGCTTTTTGCTCTCCACAGCTTTTCTCATGTTTTCACTCATTCCATCAACAAACAAAATTCCATCTGTTTCCAAATTTCCTTCCTTTTTTTTTTTTGTCTGTAGTCACTCTGTGCTTTCCTTCCCTCAGAGCCTTCTTTTGATCCTACATAGCACATCTTTGCCCACACATCTTGGCCTATAACCTGACTTCTTCCGTCTGTACTCCCAGCCAGTCCTGGGGCTCATTCTCCCACTCTGTGTTTTAGTTCGCCATTCTAACCCTGGTCTCTCCTGATAACCTTACTATACTTTTCCTGGATATGGCAAAAGACATATTCTCATTCATCTGTGAGAAAGAGCTGTGCAGCCTTAACTGTAGTCATTGCTAACAGTAATACATATTTATATTTTTAGGCACAAAATATTCCTTCAGAAAAATTAGATCTAAAGATTACAGGACATTAAATGACCAAAATAATTTAATCTGATGATAAGAAAATAGAAGATGGATTGCATAAGAGGCAAATGCTGTGGGGGATAAAAACAAACAACAAAGGCAATAAACAAACCACAGCATGACAAAGGCAGATTGAATATCATCCTTGGGCAGTCTTATACAAACCACTCAAAAGAACCATATTCTGGGCCCCTTCTTATTGAACAGACAAATATTACTTGGCTTCTTTCAAATAATTCTTTTAACTGCTCTGTGACTGCTGTTCTGCAATTTTGGAAGCTTATTTTCTGCATCAGTATTTTGCATTGGAAGGACCAGAAGAATGAGATGTGGTCTGACCAGTGGACCAGGTTCTGCAAACTCTCTAACCCAGCCCTGAAACAGATTCTGACTGCATTCTGGACTAATGGTCTAGTGTCAGGTCTTCAGTTTTAGTTTCCTGAGGCAGAGATAGCAGTACTGGGCAAACTGCTGCAGAAGGATATTGCACCAGGACTCATTTGTGTAAGTAGGATGACACTGTAGTGTCATCTTGCCCTGTAGCAGGCTTCTCCTGCTGGCTTTGATAGGGAAGGTAGTCATAATCTGCACCACTGCTTGCTTCCAAGAAGCCATTGCACTGCTGAGCAAAGATGAGCCTGCAGTCCCTGTACCTACTGTGTTGCTTTTATTAGGACTACTACATCAGAGCCTTGGTGCCCAGAGAAAAAATAGGGCATAGCTGAAATGGTTCCAGGGGAAGGAAGCATCATAGAGAAGATAATAGCAAAGCAAAGTGTAGACTCCAGCTTTCATATATCTCAAGCTACTGCTGCAACTACTAGGCCAGATTCGTGAGTGCTCTGAAGGTTCTTTTACAAGGATGGGATTAAAAGCTGGCAGTCAGTGGCACAATACAAGCCACCAGGCCGATGATACTTTGTAGTTGTGTTGTTTTTTGGACTGGAGTCATAGCCAGTTTTATACTGATGAAAGATGTGGGGTTTGCATTTTGGATAGCCCACTACTGAATGGGCAGAAATAGCATAAACTGTGCAAGTGCTGCTTGTATAAAATTGGAGAGACCAAATCTAATTGCACAGAGCCAGTTTGGTCTGTGTGCTGTCCTTAATCTCCTGTAGAAAATGCCAATAAGGATACCAAGCCAAAGGGAATTTTTGGATGTGATTTCTGATTACTGCAGACCAAGCTACAATGTATGGGGCACATAAAACTGTCATCAAACCCATCCAAACAGTACTTTTTCATTATTGTTTGCAGGTGGATCTGGTGAGAGTTAACAGAAGCATCCAGGGGTTTCTGCTCACTTCTGAGATGGGACAGTCCACTTTTAAATAATTTCCTCTGCATATTCAGCAGCACTTATACTGATTTATAGTGCGTGGCGACCTCATAGCAGCCTTCCAGTATCTGAAGGGGGCCTGTAGGGATGCTGGGGAGGGACTCTTCATGAGGGACTGTAC
>JASSUY010037936.1:0-33745 GCA_032466535.1 Forpus xanthops | reverse complement strand
ACCAAAACATTCTAAGCCATAACTATAAACACTGGTGTTGTCAGCAGTGTTCCCAAGCCGAAAATCCAAAACACAGCACTACACCAGCTACTGCTTAAAGGGGAAAAATGACTGCTGCTGCTGAACCCATGACATTATGGAAATAGATTCCATAAGCAGTGCAATAACAAATCCCAACAAACCTCCATACATGTGTAAACACACAGCAAAGATGCTTCCATGAATAAATAGGCAGAAAAGGGAGTGAGAAAGGAAAATTAAGTCAAGAGTTGAAACAACTTGCCCAAGAACCAAGAATAAAATATAGGTCTCCTAAGGCCCAACCTCAAGCCTTTTTCGCTTTCCACCAGGACCTTGTGGTTTGCTGCTTTTTACAATTCAGAAGTCCAGCCAGAGGCTGAATTTCTGAGAAAGGACTGATTTTTTTTTGTCTATTACTACCTCCTAAATCAACAGGTGATATCACTTGGAGTAGGGTATGTTCTGTTATTGCTTCCTGAGCTGAGAATAAGCACTTTTGTTTATAAGACCAGAGATTCCTCAGCTTGGAATAAGAAAATTAATCCACTTAAAGTTTTTAAAATGGAATACTTGGAGATTCCCTCCTGACAGGTAGGAATGAAAACAAAATATTTCACTTCCATAACCCATGGAACCTTAAGTATTACTAGGTTCTCTAATCTCCATCCATAACAAGCCTGAGTAATTGCAGTGGCAGAAGCAGCAGGTCTTCCTGACCAAATCTCCTGCATCCCGATATTTTGTTAGTGTGTGAGAATGCTGATAAAAAACTGTTCTTGTGCACATGTTCCAGCTGTGACCACACAATAAAGCTAAAGCATGTAAGAATCCACATTTTTGTCTATTCCCACATATGTTTTCTGTGTAACCACTCATTGTCTCTCTATATTATACCTTTTACCCTATTTGTCTTCTGCACACAGCTGTATGAGTTTAACACCACAAACTGGAGAATATTACTGATGGAAGTATTTTTATATACTCATGTATGACTAGGAAAGGAAAAGAGAAAATATTAAATGGCCTCATTTAACCAAATATTTTATTTCAGTTCTTCCAACGATCAAGTCCCTAACAAAATTCCTTCGGCTCCAGTGGACAACTTGCAACCTGAATTCTACCCTCAACATGGACTTTATGCACTTTCTGAGAAATCACTTTATAATCTGCCCTGTTTCAGAATTCTCCCTTCTTCTGTGCCTCAACAGTGCCAAGGAAAGGAGGAATCTGTAGCAGATAGCCACCACTGAGTGCAACATCTGACCGCTTATGCTAGATGTTCCAAGGACATTTAGCAGCCAGCTACTACTGCCATCATAACTGAGGAGAGGCTGGTACCCCAAACAGAACCTCAGTTTCTACCAGGCCTGGGCTCCTCCATACCACCTGAGCACCAGGTGGTTCAACTCTCTGACTATAACCCGCTGGCCTCATAAAGTCTCTTCACTGTATCTTCAAATAGGAAGTGTATGCTCCATGTTGCTGTGCAGGTAGCATGATCTCCTCTCAGTGTAGGACATGAGTGTGTTCTCAGAAGTGGACAGGTGCCATCACCAGAGAGCTCTAATTGTCAACACCAGCTTTTGCTATGTTGGTGTCTGTTCAAAAAGCCAGGAAAAGCAAAGGGTAAGAAAGGAGAGGGGAAGAGGTAGTCATCGCAGTCAAATTCCTTAAATATTAGTGTATGAAACCCATCCTGGCCTTCTGGCTACATCTACAATGGTAAATTTACCCAAGACAGGGCACAAGTTTGAGTGCTATCTCATGGCCACCTTTACCATCAACTCCAAATAGTGGTTCTGGCCACAGTCATCCCAGCAGGCAGCTTTGACCCCCTCATGTCAAAAGAAGAGTTTTGTTGTATGTTTACGAGTCATGCTGTGACAATGAGCCCAGGTCAGAAAACACACCTGACTCATTGTCTTTAATAACATAGGTGTAGCCAAGGGTTAATTTCACTCATAGCCTGAATCCAAAATGGAGCTGAATGATTAGATCACTTGCTCTTCACAGAGCACACCATAAAACCACACTAAACTCACAGAGCAGTTGTCTGCAAGTTTATTCTGGAAGTGTATTTAGTATGAATAACTTGTTTACAGAAGCAGCAGTCAGCTTCAGATGCTGCATTGGCATTGTTTGTGCCCTGGAGAGCTCCTATGCTCCCCACCAAACTGCGTGTATGTCACACAAAACATGTACAGCACACAGCATTTTGCTAGCAGCAACAGCTAGGACAATCAGAGGTACACTGAGAATCTGACAAGGAGGAGGAAGCAGATTTTGCCCATTTGAAGAGCCTAATCAGTGCTGAACCCAGGAGTGCTCTTCTATATCTCATACGCCTCCATGTGGCTTTCAAAGAGCAGATTTTTTTTTTCTGGTTCAGAAATGAAAGCTTCAGTAATCAGTAAGCCATTATTTGAATAGGCACTTGATGAATTCCTGCAGCTGACTTTACGAATCTGTAATTTCCTCCTTAGTGGCTTTCATAAATGATAGTGAGACTGAAATGGATAGGTACCCTTCCTTGGAGGTTATTAAAGTAAATATAGCATTAACTGGATTTGGTCCCAGTGGAAGTGTACTTTGATCTCCAGCCTAGGTAATACTTCTCTTCCTCTCTTCAGATGTACTCTATCTGCTCTCTTTAGAAGTGACAATTGCAAGGCCATCAGTTATTTGAGAGGTCTGCTATGACAGGATTTGAAAAGCAGACTCCAATGCAAAAGCTGCTCTTTCTGTGGCTGAAACTCTACAACCCACACAGCCTTTTATTACACTAAGCCCTGGAGATTTTCAAGAAAAATAAGCTAGACACCCTCAGTCCAAATACCCTTTATCTACTCTTTCCTGGAAAAACAAGATTCATTACAAAACTGAGCAGTAAAAGGAATGAAGCACTGACAAGGGATTCAAGGGTCTCAGTTTCAAAGAGAGGTGGTGTAATATTGGGTATGTGTGAGCTAATCTTCATTAAAGATTAAATAGTTCTTGTTAAAGATAACCACTGTTCCGTGTTGGGCATGACACTGATTGCAAGGTTAGGAATCAGTACCTCCCTACCTCTATTTATGGATCATTCTGTGTTTGGCATCATATTTCTTGCAGTTTGCCTCATTGAGGCTCTTCTCACTACTATCATACCACATAGAAGATCTCATCTTTCAAATCTTTCTTAAGCCCATGTGATCTTAAAACCCAATTTTTCATAATGAAAGCAATGCAGACTCCTTCAGAAACTCATCATGATGTGCCATGTCAGTCCCTCCCCAAGGCAGGAGTTCTGTCCCACTCCCTAAACAATAATGGAAGATCAAACTCTTAGCATCACATGAATGCAAATCAGCAGACCAGTGGAAACAGGACAACTCACAGAAAGGCTTCTGCATTCCACTACTGTTTTACACAGGCCAGCTAAAATTAGAGGCAACACCTTTCCCTTCTTCCATTTATCTCAGTGATTGTAAATGGTTTCAAGCCACAGTTCAGATGCCTATCAGGGAATATGATATGGTATGATATGGCATGGTGTGATTGATATGATATGATACGATATGATATGATACAATATGATATTCAAACAAATCATATGACATTGACAGTCAGTTTGAGCCAGAGGGATGATGTGTCATGTGCACAGCGGGAAAAGTGACTTTCCCAAAACCTTCAGAATGAAATATTCTGCACAGAGTTTATGACAAGTACATTTTACAACGCTGCATCTCTGGATGTCTCTGGTTGGCAACAGATGATGTGAATTAAACAGTAGATTATGTCAGCATTGCCAGATGTTGTGCTAGCCATGGTCTCCTCTGTTTGAGGAAAATTTATGTCATGAAACTCTTGACTTGATCATTCAAACAGTGATGACTGCACAGCCATGCTAGATATCTTGGATCAGGAATTTGTGTTTTCATCCAGAAGGACTACAGATGTAAAGCAAAAAGTGTGTGGGGTTTTCCACACTAAGAGAAGAAATGTGACTTCCTGCAAAGTATCTTGAAAACAGCCAGATCGGTTGATGCGGCAAGGGCATTGCAGGTCCGGATGACCAGTTCTGTCTCTGAATTTCCACTTGCTACCTCTATTTGTTTAGCTGAGTCTGTTAATTACCTTAAAATTTAAGTTGATACATTCTCCATTTTATTCTCTTTTTGTGTGGTGCCTGGGACATGGCAGGAGGGAGGGTCTATGTGCTTTTAGATTCAAATTATGAAAATATTTTTATTCTTCAGTGCCAATAGATTACCAAAAGGAGAGAACCTTCCTCTTTGCACAGACCCTGCAGCTGAGCTGCCTAGGACAAAAAACCTGTGTCATGGGTTCAGCAGCAGCAGTCATTTTTCCCCTTTAAGTAGTAGCCGGCGTAGCACTGTGTTTTGGATTTTCAGTTTGGGAACAGTGCTGATAACATCAGTGTTTATAGCTGTGGCTTGGAGTGTTTAGGCTGGCTGAGGACTTTCTGAGTTTCATGCTCTGCCAGGGAGGAGGGGAGCAGGGAAGAAGCCGGGCGGAAGTAAAGAGAGGGCACCTGACCCAAACTGACCAAAGAGGTATTCCATACCACAGCACGTCGTGTCTGGGAGGTAGAGATGGAGAGGGCAGAGACCCGGGAAAAGTGGTGATGGTGGTGCGGGGGAGGCGCACAGCATGGCTGGGATTTGGTATGAGGTGATGGGGTGCACTGTGTAGTGGAGCTCGGTATCAGGTAATGGGGGGGCACTGCGTGGCGTGGCTAGGTGAAGATCTCTTGTATTCTCTTTCCTTGTATTTTCTCTTGCATTATTATTGGTGGTAGCAGCAGTGATTTATGTTATACCTTAGTTACTAAACTGTTCTTATCTCAACCTGTGGGAGTTGCATTCTTTTGATGCTCCTCTCCATCCCTCGGGACTGGGGACGAAAGAGGGGGGAGTGGGTGAGCAGAATTGTTTGAGGGCTTCAAACCATGACAAGCTGGAAGCCCAGTTCCCATCTGGTCTAGGTCTTCATGAGAGCATTTGCCCCAATGGCGCTACATGAACTTACCTCATCTGGCCTCATCTGTGAAGTGTAACAGATCCTGCAAAGAAGAAAGAGAGCTAAATCTGGAATGCATTTACATGGCATTACAGAAAGGAGCTCAACAAAACTGAAACGTAACAAGCACTTCAGAAAACCAGCCCATCAGCACTGATTAATTGCACTGAGCCTTTTTCAAATGAGATCTTCAGAAAATCAGATCATCGCCAAATGGAGAGAAAAGAACCAACAATGAATTAAGCAGCCAAGACAGTAGTAAGCTGGCTTCTAAAAACTGTTGGGATTTGAAGGAATTATACATTAATTCTGGTTATTTAAGTGATTATTTTAACTGTGGCTCCCCATGGGCCTGATCCAAAGCCGATGAAGTCATCATCCAGAAACAAAGAGTCGTGGCTCCACTCTAAAACTGGTAGGCCTTTGTACAGTGTTCTCTGCTATGTGTGTGCCCATAAATTACATGTGCGTATTTCTCTTATTAATAATAATGCAAAGCATTACCACAGCTGAAGCTCAGAGGAAGAAAAAAAATGTTGCTCAAGGCCATTCAAGTGATATAGCAAAGCACAAAATGGTAAAACGTAAGCCAACAAACCTTTAACCTGAGTCTCAGGAAAAAAAGTTATACAATAATGTGCGTAAAACTGTTAAATATCCTCCGCAGACCAGTTAGAAAAATTTCTGTAAATATTCAGGAGGAGATTAGACAAGAGACTTGCCAGCACGCTGCAATGATTCTCCTCAATGGAATATGTGGCCTGAAGAGGGGCTTTGCTTCAAACTCTGGTAAGATGCATACATATAACCCATCTCCCACATGGTCCCTCAAGAGAAACGCACACCTTTTCCAAGGACTTACGTCACCTCTAATTTTTGCAGGTCAGTTCCAAGAACCTGTGGGCCCTGCACATCGACATACAGCACTGTTGCTGACACAAAGTGCTGTCCCTTTGGTGCACATAGTGCTGATAGCTCAGAGGACCCCTGCTCTTTCTATTTTACAATGTAAATGATGTACGCATCATTAGCACATTACCTTAGGTGCCATGCTGTGCCAATAAAGCCTTACAACTTTTTCCACATCATGAGCCAGCTTGGCACCCAAGCCACATGCTCTGCTTTACTGGTGCACTGGTAGAGGCCAGAATAGAGTTAATTTTCTTCATAGTAGTTCATATGGTGTTGTGTTTTGTATTTGTGCTAAAAACAGTGCTGATGACACACTGGTGTTTTAGTTATTGTTGAACAGCATTTACACAGCACCAAGGCCTTTCTGGCTTCTCACCCCACCCCATCAGCAAGTAGGCTGAGGGTACACAGCACAAGCTGGGAGAGAAAACAGCCAGGACATCTGACCCTCACTGACCAAAGGGATATTCTGTGCCATGGGATGCTGTGTTCAGCAATAAAAGCTGCAATAAGAAGGAGGAGGATGGGATGTTTAGAGGGATGGTGTTTGTCTTCCCACATAACTGTCACACATGATGAGGACCTGATTTCCTGAGAATGGCCAAACATCTGCCTGCTAATGGGAAGCAGTGAATGAATATCTTATTTTGCTTTGCTTGCATGTGCAGCTTTGGCTTTACCCATTGAACTGTCTGCCTCAGCCCATGAATTTTCTCTTTTACCCTTTGATTCTCACTCCTATCCTACTGGTGAGTGAGTGGCTGTGTGGTGCACAGTTACATACCAGGGTTTAAAACCAAAAGTTGGTTACACTGGCCTGACCCAGAGAGGGTGTAGCTCCAAAGAGCAAAATCTCTGAGAGTGTCCCTTGTGAAGTTTGCTGTAAGTGAAAGAATATGGGGAAATTTGGATTTTGGGAGAGCACCAGTTTTGAAATAAAAAAGTAATTACAAATTTCAAACACGTGACAAACTTTGTGAGAGTGTGAATACTCTGTAATGACTATCAGTATAGTGGGTAGATGCCTATTTGTCATGCAGACACAGTAGACTGCAAAAGAGATGACACAACACAGTAACAGAGAGGAAAGACTTTTGAGGCCACTTCCATACTTGTTCATGTACCATTGAGGTCATATTTTCTGTAATGAACATTAGGCACACAAATGTTGTGCTTATGCCTACTCTCTTGTAGTTGTAGGAAATAGACAGCTCTAAAAGTTATGCAGTATAAATCAACAAAGGCTACTGCCACTGTCCCTTGACTTATTAATTGACTTGGGTTGCTAGCTAGGGCACTACAACAGACATTTCAAATTTGGTGATCAAAAGCAGATCATGCAGGCCTGGAGAGCTATTGTAGATACCTAAACTGATGAGTTCAAGGAAAAGAACTGCCCTCAGACCACTGTTGGGCCCTGTATATCTGTACATCAAAATGAGGATGCACTCAAGATAATTATATTAGGAGCCTGTCACTGTGGACTGTCCAAAAATGATCACTTTTAGGGAATATATAATGTAAGAACTGCAGGTACAGAATGCACAAGTACTCTGGGCTTTGGATCTATCAAAATGATGGGTCTGCTGAAGACTACAGCTTTTGCTGCCTTCAGAGCAGTGGAGACTAATTAGGTCTTCCGTATCTCACGCAAACCGAGGCAGTGATTACTTCTTCCTATTACCCACTTGCAGCTCACACAGACCCCTACTTGCTCTGGGCAGGGCAGGTTTGCTAAAATGTTTTCTTGTGATTTCC
The DNA here is from genome assembly GCA_032466535.1 of Forpus xanthops. Lineage (NCBI taxonomy): Eukaryota > Metazoa > Chordata > Aves > Psittaciformes > Psittacidae > Forpus > Forpus xanthops. The sequence continues at coordinate 26,032 of JASSUY010037936.1, read as the reverse complement.
AGCTCATGCTCTGAACTGAATTAGCAAAGCCTGCTCTGAACAGCCACTTATTCTGTTTTTCCTCTTGGGAATCATCCTGTGGGTATATGGGCACTTACAGTTACACAATTCATCATTAAAATGCAGTATCCCATAATCATGCCAGCAGTGAGTGAAATGATGATATACAACTGTTGAAAAGGCTCAGAGCTCCATCTCACTACATTGGGTGGGAATTAATTCAAAGAATGTAAGCAATCAACATGTGGTATTGTTCTAATAAATACTGAAAATGACAACCATAAGGCCTGGCCAATGCAAATAAAGCAAATGTCCATACAAATTTTTCTGTGGTAAGCACTCTCAGCACTTAACATATCCCTGTAGGCTATTGTCGTCATTACTTTGTGTTCCAGCTATTTTGAGTTTTTCCACTTTCTATACACTTCTTCAATAAAGTGTTGTGAACCCATCTAAGCACTTTATAACTTCTAAGGGACATCTAAGGAATAGCTACTCTCAGCACTCTGAGAGCAGCATTTTGGTTTTGTTCCTATCAGAGCACAGGTATTTTGAAGGCGAGTATTTGTGGTTGTGCAGTATTTTCACTAAGCTTTTTCCAGTCTGTTTCATCCAGTGATACCCAGCTTTGAAAAAGAATGTATCTTCTTTTTCATATTTGAAAAAGAACTTATCAATCATCTTAACTTTTTACCATCTATGGCAGCAGCGTTATTATTTGTAGAAATCTGGCAACAAAAAGCCATAGGGATAACTTTTAAGCTATTCCCTAAACTTAAGAATGGCAGTATATAATGTAGATCAAAGCATTGGTTTTTATCCTAAATATGTCCTGTTCCAGTTTAGCATTATACAGAGTAAGGGCAGATGCAACCTTATCCCAAGATTTTTCACTGAATGTCATCTAGGAGAAGCAAAATAGCTGTTACCTTAATTTCAGAAATCAGGAACTAACTTTCAGAGATGCATTCTCAAAGATATATTTGTGCTTAGGATTTCTGATACAAACAGCAGATATAGGATGAGATCTCATGCATAATCAGTTCAGTGAGCTGTCACATACAGGATAAACTGTCCTATAATTAGACAAAACTTACTGTTAGCACAGAAGAAATAGGGCAATGGTATCAAGAACAGCAGTAGTAGGAGTAATGACAACTACAGGTGTATCTTTTTGTGCCTGGAAATAACTGTAACTTTGCTGTAATATTAAAATCTGTGAAAATCAAGGGGCATCTCAGCCACCCAGCTCTGAAAGCTGGGTTTTCATATCACAGATATTTTAGAAAAGCAAAATTATTGTCCATAGGTGTTTAAACCAAAGAATGTTCCCTCAGTCTTTTTTTTTGGGGTAATCTGGCACTACCCACACAATGTACACTTAATCCTGCTGTGAAGTTTTGCTACACAGCCCACAGAATCTACATTACAGGGGGTGAAATGCTGAATATGAAATACTTTGCCAGTTGTGGGGAGAAGACACAGACTTTGTCCTATTGGTGGTGCAGCCTCAGACTTAGAATGAAGATAGTTATTCTTGGTATGGCACATTTCCTTTTGTTTATCCAACACAATCATTTAAAAATAGCCTTCTAAAGGCTCTCAGGGTCTCTCAGTGTTTGCTATTTTAAAAACAAATGCTTCTTTACAGACTTAAGCAAGACTTCTTTTTTAAGGACACATCATTGTCCTGGATTTTCTCTGCAAATGCATCTGTCTGCACAAAGGCAGCAATTCTGTTCCAAACACCGACTGGGTGCTCACGGACAAAGACTTGTCCTCCACATCAGTTGTAAGAGCTTTTTTTTTTCACACCATGAACAAAACAGCTCAGGTCTACGGATCTGAATCACAAATATTTATGACAAGAAAACATGCTCCAAAAAATGGCTTTCACATTTTGTCTGTCATAAAGCATACCTACACTGCTCTGTGCAGTCCTTTATAAGTGAAGTCCTAAAGAAAAGTGTGGATTTGTCATCTTTGGACAAAGGCTGGTCAGGACGTTTCACTATTCTCATGGCCTGAGCAGTTCCAGCACCTCCACTAGGCACTCATGGACCAGATGTTCTCGAAGCCCACTTCACAGCATAAAAGGATGTGAGTTTTAGAAATGCTAAGAATACAGTAAACAGACCACTGGATTACCCAGTAGGTTAAACCCCGTAGATTATGAAGAATCTAGCTGAAGTACTTCAGCCTGTGAACATATATGTGCATACCTGCTAACCTAAGCAAGCACCTAACTGACTTGGATGTGCTCAAATATACTTTGAACCTCATGAAGTTCATGCTGGACCACTCAAACTGAGACCATGGCTATCTTAGACCATACCATTACCATGTCCATTTTAGGCTAAAAGAGATCATGACCATGACCATCTTAGACTTAGACCAGCTCTAAAAAATAAATAATTAAAAAAATTATTTTATATGTCCACTGTAGCTAAGGGAAGGAGCAATGGACTGCAAAAAATACAAGGAAATATAGCTTAGGTGTCACAAAATGCTTTCTGACTTTTGGGCTGCTGAATCCCTGGAACAAATTAAAAAGCTAATTATACTCTCCTTCAGTGAAGAGAAAGTTCTGATATTAGTGGATCTTGGTGAGAAAAAAGTATAAAACAAAAAGCCCAAAATAAACTCCAGAAGCAAATATTGACAATCTGGCATAGCATCTGCCAATATTTCATTTAAATCTAACCTTTGGTCTACCTGAAATCACAGAACCCCACATCTGTTCCTTAACAGAAGTACTGAGGCTCCTGTCTGTACAGTCACACCATGGTAATAAACACCTGAATGTCTGCACTAGGCACCCATGCCTCCCCACACCAAGGTTACTGATGCACAGGTCACTGGAGAAACGGAAAGCAAATAATCTAAACAAACTGCATTTAATTTTATGACTCCCAGTTGATGTGTATATTTGGGGTGGAAGCACATGCTCCTTTCAGGTGTGCTCTGCCTCTGGGATCCAACTGAGTCTTTGAAGAAAGAGGAGACCTTACCTTTTCCTTGTTTTTCTTTTCCCCCATCCCTGTCTGTTAAGTATTACCCCATGACCTTTCACTGATTGGCTTCAATTAAGGCCATGGATTTCCTTTTCCTGAACCAAAGTCAGGTTACAGTGCAAGAATAATAAAGGCAAAACAAATGTGTTGCAGTCATCCATGTACAGTCCCCAGACAGCATCTGGAGGAAGATTTTATCTGGGATTTGAGCATCTCAAGAGCCTCAAATTTGCTTTTTGAAATCTCCAGTTCTTCTTTGCAAGAAACATTTCTTTAGTCTTTTTCTCACTAATTTTTATTAAAAAGACAATCCCAATGGGATGACTACAAAGAAAGATTGATTCCTTCTTTTGCTTAAGCTTCAGCAAGACTTGTCATATTTTAGACTCCGGTAAAACAGAAGCTTTACAGTGTATGCCCTGTGCATTATTAACATCACATGGGGTTAGTTGGATTTCAGTAGTGCCAAGAAGACCCAGGTGGGATCAGAGGCCTGGGTCAGCTATCATCTGCTGGAAAAATATTAATCAATATTATTTTCCATTAGAAAATGCTCCTTCATTGAAAATACTCTCTTACAAAGTCTCCCAGTTTTAATTAATTGGCTACAAAATACATTTCCCTGAAGCAAAAGGTTTCTTATTTGGAAGATTGTGCTTGTTTTATTCTGAGTTTAATTTTATTATGATGCGGGGGTTGTATTTTGCTGTTGCTGCTGAGGTATCAATTTCTCATTTCAAATAAGATTTTATTTTGCTTTCTTTTCTCTTTTATTGAAGTCACATTCCTCCTGGCAACGTGTACCCTGTGGCACGCCATAATACTCATCCTTAATAGGAAAAATCTTCGGACCATGGTAATTTATTCAGAGAGTACACTCATCCACTGAAATGCATGTCAAGACTAAAATTTGATTAATGCATTTAGCTTGTAGTTCCCACTTTTTAGCACCAAAATTCAACTTTTAGGCTTCCAAATACTACTAAGAGATGTACATTTATGAACCTAAGTGTCTTTTTAAAAAGGTTCCTTCAGCAATTTATAATGCAGCTGCACATAAAGGCTCTCAGTCATTCTTTAAGTACCACTCTCAAGAAGCCTTTAATATGAAGAAGGTAGGTTTACAACATAAAACATCACCACACAGACTTCTTGCAACACTGAAGGTTGACCCAAGCATCACATTTCAGGGCTGAGGGCTAAAGGATTTCATTCATTTCTCAAAAGACCATTGCTCTTTCTAATTGGGGAAAGCAAAGTTTATACGACTTCCTCAAGTTGAAAAGCACAAGACATCACAAGCGGCAGTCTGCATCTGACAACTACTGACATAACCAAAAGCTCTCATGAAAGCAAATCAAAGAAATTATGGTTATTTGGAAAAATGAGTTAACTTAATCTTGCTGCACTGTAAAAGCTGGATTATATCCAATTTGTGGGGAATATGGTGGGTTCCACAATCCCTCTTTAATGGGGCACAATCAACTTATCAAAAATGATCCCAACTAATTATTTATAATACTGGCTTTCAGATGGTGTTGGTTTTCCCTGGGTTTGAAACCCAGCCAACACCTCTACGGCTTCCATCTACCACCAGGTTTCCCCTGCAGAGGGAATTTCAAACCTTTGGTTGGTGGAGGCGAAGCAGCTTCTGGTCACTCAGGAAAGGCCATTGTGGTTTTAGATCAGTCTGCTCCACTTTAAGCATTTCATCCAAGAAAATTTAAAGTCTGTCATGAAATTTATGATGTCCTGTTAGACAAATGTTTTCCTTTACTTCATAATGCACTGCCTACTGTAATATAACAAAGTGGAAATGGCTTTCCAGGGAAACATGTATAGGTTTATCAGAGATTTCTCATTTAATCACATTCCAGCAAGCCAGGATCAGTCACTCATTTCTGGCGGGGGGAGGATGGGAGTTAAATTATAACTTAATCCATTATGAGGGCTCTCATTTAAGACTTTTTGACAATGAGGTATCTGCATCATACCCCTTACAGGAAATTATGGAAATATTTATACCAGGTCTGTGTGCACCTTGAACGCACCAGAGCAATTGAAAAATTCAGTGACAACAAAGTGCTGAATAGGTACAACTCCTTCAGGTTCCCACAAAGCATGCATAACTGGGAACTGCTGAACTTCAGCTATAAAAATCGTCTTTCATGCACTAGGTCCAATGACCTAGAAAATAACTGCACAGCTTAAGAAACTCAGGGACTCCATGTAACCTTAAGCAGCAAAGCTCTCTGCATGGCAGTGGAGATCCTTGCTCTGATTCACCAGATGGACACTTGAGGGACAGTTTACGTTAACTGGCCAGACCTTCCACATGCCTACAGGTTGAAGGATAATTAAGTGCTGAGATGTCCGTGCTAGCTGAGAATACACTGCTGGGAAGGGCATGGGAGGTAAAGACAGGGGCCACTGCCCTTGAGTGTAAAGGTGGCAGCAGTAATTAGGCATGGGGATGGGAAAAGCAGAGAGGCAAAGAGTGTTTTGGTAGAGAAGTAGTCAAGCTTGATATTAAGTTCAAATCTTTAATAGCCCACTAATTCTTTTGAGTCTGCAGCTTGCTTTATAATTGCTTTCAAAATCTCTATGTTTCTCTGCCTATTAGAGCAAGACCAACCTGCCGGAGCCACTCTTGCCAGCACATAAGCAAGGTCAGTACTTTCAGCATTTTCGTCTTGTAATACCGAATTGAAAAAGAGCAAGGTGGGTTCACTGGCTCTGAAGACAAGCAAGCAGGACAGGGCGTCTTGCTTCTGTAATGGAAAACTCTCTCGCTTCCAAAAACAAGTCATCCTCAAGGTCTATTAAGGAGAATGTCTGGCTGGAGCATTGCCTCCACCTTTTATTCTATACAATTTACATCATGCAAACATCCCACACTTTCCAATACATCTTGCCCAGCAAGAACTAAAACATAAGTGTAGTGTCAACATTTATTGTGAACCCTAAATGCAAAACACAGTGCTATGCCAGACACTAGAAAGAAAATAAGCTCTATGCCAGCCAAAACCAGGACACTTGGACAATGCTAGTAGGCGCAAGCCAAAGCTCTTCTAGGGAGCATGCAAGCAAGCAGAAAGGGTAGTCCCACACAGAGCTCAAACCCAGTTTAGGAGAGCCACACAGATGTAGCCCCGGGGTCTGGGGTGTACTTGTCTTTCCAAGCGTAGAGAATAAGCCTGGGAAGAGCTGCTTGTATCTGCGGCTAAAGAGCTTTCAGCCCTCAGGAGGCATAGGTGCGTCTGTACCCGCACAAACGCAGCTTTGGGGTGTGTTGGGGAGGTTCGACCTCTAAGAGGGTCTGGAGTGCCACCTTCTGGTACGGTGCCCTTGCACATACACAGCATGAGCAATAACGCAGCCAAAGGTGGGGGCAGCTGAAGAACTCCCACCCCTGGTAACATCCTCACCAGGCTCCTGACTGTGCCGGTCATGCCTGGGTGCAAAGTCATTCTCCAGCCCAAGGGCTGCCTGCTTCCTGCGTGCAGATCTGAAATCGCAATCACTATAATACAAAGAACATGCTTGCCTTGTTTGCTCGGGTTCAGACCCTTGACATAGGTGTCACAGCAAGCAGTAAACTGCAGAAATTTTCCCGTAAAAGAAAGCCAAACAGTACCCAAATCTCAAAGGTATGAAGGGGAAAGAACACGCATTCAAAATATTCAGGCCTTTCCCTGGATTTCATAGAGAAGTGCCACAATTCCATCTCTTTTCCAGTCACTTTGAGTACAAACCAATAGATGCTCTGTGTGGATGCATTTTTTATACTTCCATTTGTGGAAACAAGCCCATGATGCACAGCTTTGTGCTCTGTGTGAACTGCTCAGCAACATATTATCAGGAGCATTGACAGCTACCCACAGCATGTAATCATCTCCCTAATTATACTTCATCCAACTACAATCATAGCAATCTACAGTTAATGTAATGTGAATGGTCTGTACCACGCACAGCTCCTGAAAGAATGAGAAAAAATACACTACAGAGAAAGATGAGCAATGAAAAACAAAAGAGCAAATCCTCATGGACATTTCCTAGAAAAGTCCCTTCATCTTCCCACCACTGATCTGGCAAACAACGCTGATAAAAAAGGGCAGTGTACAGTTGTATTGTACCTATGTACTATTTCAGCTGCTTGATCCAAAGAAATGTTATGCCGACACCAAAATCTTTAATGTGATAAATTTTTAACTACTCCTAATTTATACTAGAAGTAGATACAATTGGTTATCCATGTAGTGTTGTGTCCTTTACCTTCTTCAAACCTGTAGCAGAACGTAATAAGGTTCGCAGGAACCTGTTATTGGCGCTTCCTACTGCAAATGCTGTACAGTAAGGATGAGTAGCATAACAGAGCATGGATGCTGGAGATTCTTAAAGGCACTCATCTCAGCTCACTAATTTCCTACAGCTGTGTTAAGCTGGGCAAGCTGCTGAGGGTGACATTTGTCTCATCTCATGTAAGAGAATCATGTCTCCCTTCTAGGCTCGATGCTGAAATGGTGATGCTCTTGGTGATGTACACAGCGAAACTACCTCTTCTCACCACTGGCTCCAGGGAAGACCCACGCAACCAGGTCATGGGAGGGAACCTCTTTTGTTGTAACTACAAAGAAAAGGTGAGGTGAACATCGCCTTATGTATCCATTCCCCAGCTACCCTGGGGAGAGAACCATCCTTTCTTTTATCTTTCCTATTGATTATAAGCTTAACAGAAGCAGGAGGGTCTTCAAGCACATACACAGATATAAAGGCAGCCACAGAGGTAGAGTGAACACCTCCCACTGTCATAAAACAAACAACCAAGGCCTTACTCTTGCAAGCAAGGCAAGGACTTGCAAGGACTCTGCAGGCTTTATTCACAGACCCTCATTGCAATGAGTAACTGAGTAAACTTGCAAGTGTCATGTAGGATTCTGGGTTTGACAAAGCCCAAGTTTTTATTTGGGGATGTAAACTTGTGGAAGCTAGATATCATCCATTGATTCATAAGAACTGATAAGAACAGCCAGGGTTATCTGATAAAACCTGTACATAACTCTCCTTTTAGGAAAGCAGGGACACTGTTACCTCTACCCTGGCAGACTGCCACCCTTCCAGACCTCCTAGAAAAGGCACGCTTATAAAAATATTCCAACGTCAGGCCCTCATTGTATCTTGCCTGTGCAAAAACGCAGAAACCTTCACTAAAGACTCAAACCTGCCAAATGCTGGAGGCTTTCACATCTCACTGACAGAAGGTCATACTCAGGGAAATGGCTAAAACTTCCAGTGATATGGTGAATTACCCCCTACTGCTTCTTCCCTTTTGTCTTTTCAACACCTGCATCTTTATTCAGTCCTTGACAACCTTCCATTGCTCCCAGCTCCAGTGACAATCTCATCTGTCTCTCAGGTAACCAATTTTATAGCGCTGTGACAACCTTTAGATGAAAGCCTTAAGAATTTAACAGCCAGTTAACTGACATGATTTGGATTGTCCTGTCCACAAAATGAAGTGTACCCTGTTTGTTTGCCTGGTTGCATCAGCTGGTCTAATGTCAGATAATACTTGTCCTTGCAGATGGAGAAGAGTGCTATTAATTATAAAATAGTCTTAATAACTGGCTCCACAGTGTAACCCCAGATTTCTTACCCAGTAATAAAAGCTCACGAGATTTCAGCAGCACTTCAATTTACCAACAATATAGGGAACATCTTTCTCTTAGTAGTGTGAGCTACCGCCTCAAAGTTTTTATACTGCAAGCAACTATGCAAACACCAGCCCACCCTAGAGAAATTTGGGGAACATTGGAAACCTCACAGCCTTTCACAGCAGTTCAGCACAATGCTAGTTCCCTCAGCGCTTCCTGTCATTTGATACAGGGTAAATATTCAGTGTTCAGTGGCCTCCAAACACACATTTCCACCTGTGTGGCAGGCTAGTGCTTGCCTGCTGGTTTATAACGTGAAACATGTGAGAATACTGACAGTCTCAAGAGGTCTGTCTTACACTTCCTGTTCTTTATTTACCTTGCTGTGTTCAGTTTGTTTTTCCATTTATATTTAGTACAGATGAAAGCAGGGCAACCAACCTCATATGTCTTAGTGAAATTATGGGAAGAGCTGGATAGAAAGCCATCAAAAGGCAGGATGAGGCACCTCTACACCCCAGCAAAGGACAAAACTTTGAGCCAGCTTTGAACTGTAACACATACAATCAAGTGCTTTTTGCCAGGCCTCCATAAGCAGGTGAAAATCTCTCACGCATTCACTCTTCACAGGTTGAATAGGTTTGTTGTTTTCAGTCAAAGCATTGGGGAATGGCATGATTAGGAGACTGCTTTGATCACACCATGCAAAATCCTGCTTTTGGGGCTGAGCAATTACAGGGTGCCCCTTGCAGAGGACTCAAGGCAAAGCTACCTGCAAGCCCCTCAGTGGTGCATTCAGAGCCAGGATCAGGGCGAGCTCCCGTTCAATGTGTCCAAATGAAGTATGACGGGACTATTAAAGGGCCTTTGTCTGTGCTTGCATAATCCGAGTGCTCATTATTTCACAGCTCTATCCACATGTTAAGCCATGTCGCCTTCCACCATGCTCTGGCTCCTCTGCCCTACAAACAGTGGCCCCAGATGGTGAACAGACATGGTTTTGAAAAGAAGCACAACAGAAGGCTGGACCTGTACATTCAGAAAGTATGTCAATGAGTTAACATAGCACCATGCACAGTTAACTGAAAACACGCACCAGATTCAGAGATACTTCTAAATATCATAACTATCTAAAACTCTAAAACATGGAGATTACAGTTAAAAAAAATCCTTAAAGAAAATCCAGTTAATTCCTTAGAAAAGCCCTAAAAAACCTAGAATAACACTAAAAAGTAGAGCAAGAGAGTAGAAGGAAAGGCATTTCTCAGTTCAAAAATTGAGAATACTACCTTAATGCTCCCAGCCACTGCCCAACAAACAAACGAAGAAAAAGAAGACAGTGTTTGATTTACTTCCAGTGTTGCAACAATAAAGCTTTGGAACCATATGTTCATCATGCCAAGAATAAGCTCAGTGGTCTGGCAGCACTTCAAGACTGCAACCATAAACGTCAGTGTAAACACATATTTGTGTAAGGATGATAGATAAGAGGCACTTTTTCTGGGGACCTAATGTGTGAGTATCCATCAAGAGCTGATACCATCTTGTGACACTGCAGGTCTCTCCCATGATAAGTCACAATGCAACAGCTCCACCAACCCATTCAAGATAAAAGCAAAGCTTGGCTGTCAGTGAGGCTTTATCAGATTGGACCAAAGCCTGGAGCTGCCACAAGTCCCTGGTTTATGGTACTTCAGCCTAACCATCTCATGGGTACATGCAGAAGTGGGTGTAAACCTGATGGGGATGGATCCAAGATGTCATCATGCAGCACAGAAACCACAACAGCGGCTGCTGATCGGAAGGGGGGTTAGCAACCCCCAGAGCAGTGTTTAGTCTGTGGTGTACACCGTCTTGTGATGTACTTCTACCATGACAAATATCAACTTGTATGTTTAGAGTGCAGTTTTGTGTGCTGGTTACAGGCCATAATTATCTCATGAACATCTTATCTTGCAAGTATTTATTTGCATAAGAGCAGGAGTATGAGACTTTTAATTGAGAGGGACTTCATTAGACAAGGCTCAGAGTGGACACACAACAAAGGGCTACCATGAGAAATTTATAGCCAATCTTCACAGGCAGCAATGAAGGGGACAGTGAACTACAATGATAACACGCTATGTCCAGCATTAACTATGCACACATCAGAGTGACTTTCCTTCACCTCTCTATCCTTTCAGAGGAAATAAATACCTTTCAAGAGGATGTTTATTTCTGACAAATAACCTGGGATTTCTCCACATGCCATAATTATCCTCTCAATAACAAACCCCTTCCTGAAACTATCTAGGATTATTGACCAAAAAATAAAATAAATAGGCTTTAAGAAAAATACGGTTGAGCTCCGCAAAAACACTAAATATTCCCAGGAAACAGAGCTATGGAGATGCATAGCTTTGTGAGAAAGCCCTGAGAACTTGCAGAAAACACTATCACAGAAAGAAGGACTCAGTAACAGCAGCAATTCTACTTGGCCACAAGTAGCAGCATTCTTTTGTCAGGGCAGGAGCAAAATGTACTAAACCTTGTAAAACCACAGTAAATTACAGATATGACTGTGCCTTCTGTGAAAAGCAAAATGCAGTCAACAGCTTCCTATGGTGGGTAAAGACCCTATAGCTCTCAGCTATACTGGTAGTGTTGCCCTCATCCTTGGAGCACAGCATATCAGGCATGTGTGCTGGCATGGGAAAGCAGGCATTTGGGAGGTTTGGTCCCTGATCCTCTTCTCACCTTCAGAGGGAAAAGACAACTCAGCATGACTTTTTCAGGTCAGCCATGTAAGTTCTCACTGTGCCCAGCAAATGTGTGAACAAGGAGTATGGGCATGCAGTAGGAGCCAATAGACAATGTAGTTAGGATCAATAGTTGCCTACTATCAATCTGCTAGTTGGCAATGCAGGTGGCAAGACCCATATGCACAGGCTCTGATTTCTAGGTATAATTGTCTAACTCCAGGAAATCCAGTTCAAGGGGAAAGCCTATGTTTGCAGCCTCATCTGGCAAAAACTTCTATGCCAGGATAGAATTTCACTCCTGGTGTCCTCCAAGTTTGCTATGAGATACATTCATGATTGTAGAGGTCACCAAAGAAAAGGCTTTCTATGTCACCAGCAGAAATGATTTTCAGGAATGTGTTGTGTTGTCTCCTACCCATCTTGCCCAGGCACGAGCACATAGCAATGAGCAATTCTGTGCTGCATGTCCTTGCTTGCAAACCAGGGCTGGCAGGGCAGCTATTCAGGGAAGCTCATAAAGTGGAGGGGAGGACAGGGCTGTTGGGATTTGCTTTGAGCCCCTGAGTCACGCTACACTTGGCTCAAGTCAATGACTCACTCCAGTGAATGCTGAAGTCATTAATGACTTTTTTTTTTCTTAAATAATAAAAGTAACATTTTATGTGTCCAGAAAGGGCAATAAAAATGTAATGGACACTCCATGAGCCTAAATCAAAACCTAGTGAAGGCAATGGATGTTGCTCTGTGGCTTCTACATGCTTTCAATCATGCCTACTTTACTTAAGTTTTTCTTCAAGAGACCTTTCCATTTATCAAGGATAGATGTTTCTTTTTTAGCAGTAATCTCCATCTCTCTTTGAAGCGGTTTCATTTGCCATGGTGCTCTTTAGAACAAGGAGGGGGAGGAAGATTAATTCCTTCTTTTTCTCCTAATGTAAGATGCCATAGTATCTTGAGTCTGGGCATCAAAATCCTGGACTATCACTAAGGAATTGTAGGAAAAAAAATCAGATCCAAACCTGTGGGAGGTAAAGATTACCCTAGGCCTGGAGGCAAGGGGGAAAAGCTCTTCTAATCAGTAATGTTTACACAGTTTAAGCATGAGATATTTTTACCTGCTTTTGGGATGTCCCATACAAAAAAAGATACACAGAATTAAGAAAAAGGGAACATTAAAGGCTCATGAGCACAGCCAGGTCTGACCGAGTTATCCAAGCAACTGCTATTTACACTCTTTGTTAAGGCTGTTAGTAAGCACTTGGGGCCAAGGCCTCCTTTACTGTAAATAGGAAAGTTTTGCAGCAGTCTGAACTGCCCCAGACTAACACATATGTGCCAGATATGCCTCAGCCCAGCTTCTTGCACTCATTACAATAATTTTTCTGCCCACTTATACATTTGAATAAAGAAGGAAAATCTCTTTTTGTGAACACCACTGCTTATTTAGCTGTTGATTTTTGAAAGGAATAATATACATAAGCATCTGAGAAAAAGTACAGATTTGAGGGTCCTGCACTTCAGTTTTGAGCAAAACTGATAAATTCATAACTGAGCAGTACTGGATGTTAACACATTTCTCCATTCAGTCTCATCTTTCTGCAACCCAAGTATTCTCAAGCAGGGCTGGAATTTCACAAAGACTTCTGCAAGGGTGTGAAGGATTCATTAATATTTAACAAATGGTAATGAGGCCAGGGTGCCTGCAGCCTGCTTCAGAAAAGCTCCTTGGCCAACAGGACAAGGTAAGGGTTCTACTTTTAGCATGTGGCTTTGTCAGGACCACAGTCATTTACACAGCTACAGAAGAATTTCTCTTATGCACAAGCTGTTGCACAGGTTGCAGCTTCCTCCTTCAGCTCTGAAAGAACACAGAGTTGGTTAGTTATCCTTAACTTATTATTAACTACTCTTTGCACTATATTCCTCATTCATCTAGGTCAAGGCAATCTAGGGTTAACAAGTCTACAATTTAAATATAACATCGGCATACATAATTAGGATCAACCCAAGCATCTGACCCAGCCTTGAATCCATGACTTTGGCTGACAGCTGTTAAATGAATTATTCCTTTTTCTTCAGGAGATGTCTCTCTTTTTTTTTTCTTTGAAGCTGGTTTTTAGTGGGGCAGCTTTCCAACCTATGTGGCTTCCCTTCCGGATCCTTTTCAAAACAGCCCTTTAGTCCTTTGCTCTGTGGTTTCTTTCACATTCGAGACAAGCGCTGTTCTAAAACCCTCATGTTAGAATTTGGGATTAAAAATAGCCACCGCAGACTGGTTAGTATGAATCAGCCATTCATAGCACACAATAGTCACCACCGCAGCCTGCGCCAAGTTCTCAGCTTGCGCAGAGCAGCACAGACGACTGATGGTCACAGTGCCATTGCCATTCCCAGTCTCAACCTGTTTGTCTCTTCGCATCCAAAGCCCACAGACTATGTCTGCTCTTCCAGAGTGTGCCACAGCACTCCCAGAAACCTCACCAAGCCTTGTGTCAGACAACCACTAGCTAATTTCTAAGTTAAGCTCCTCAAGCCATCATTGAACTCTGACTTGCAATAGGCATAATATGCTACAGTGTATTTCACAAGATCCCTGTGAAATTCTGCAACCTACCATTGCATATGAATAGTTCCAGCAAATTTAGAGAAACATCTATAATTACTAGAAGCTGATATGCAAAAGAACAAAAGTCTTTCTTCCAGATTGGCCACAAGTTTTGAGGTCGCAAAGCCTTTAACACATTTTAAACCCATTTTTCCCACAGGATTGATTCAAAGTAATGGTTTTCTTACTTACACCCCATGTACATCCCACCTCTTTATATCTATGCCTTATCTATGTAATTCTTACCCCTACCTTGTGCTATGGTACACCCCTTCTCTGGTGGAGGCTATGGCAGGCCCGTGGATTCCCTGACTGAAGGCATGAATTTAGAACTTGGCCTTGAAGATATTAAAGTGTATGCATGAGAAATGAGGCACTGAAGTCATCCGAGTGGAAACGTAGAAGGCATCTGAATGGGAAAGTAAAAGGCATCTGGAGGAGCAAGTCAGATAAGGGGTGTAACTAACTACAAAGAAAGAACTTGGCAAGATAACAGACTTTAGTAATGCGGTAAAGGGTCATCCAGTAATGTGTTGTTGCTAACTGATGTAACCAATGGGTAAAGATGCATATATGCTAGAAACTGTATATAAATAAGTGTTTGTAATACTAGAAAGAACTTCTACTCAATCACAAAAGATGTCACATGTTGTTTGTCCATCTGAATCGCAACACCCTTCCCCTCATTACCTCTCCCACCTTACCCTGCCTCTTCTCCCTCCTTCAAAAATCATTAACACTTAAATGTACCTCAGTCCCCCAACCTGACTCTCTGTCGCCAGGATTTGCAGAGTTTAAAACAGGCATATCACTCTTCCCAACCACAAAACAATAATTGTAGAGTTTACAGAAAAGCCAAAGCAATAGCAAGAATTCCAGTTGGGCTGAAAGGTGATCCTGGAAAAGCTTCCGATCCTGCAATTGGTTGGGATTTACTACCAGCTTTAGTAAATGCAAGATCAAATCCCAGGTCCTAAGTGTGTTCCTAATGCATCCTTCCTATCAAAATACAGTAACTGCTAATGCTAGATCAGTTGTGCTATAGCTTCAAGATCTCCAGCAGCAATGGGTCCCTGCTACACTGCTGCACTGCTGTCCCAGTGAAGAAGGTTTTGCTTACACAAAATTGAACTTCCCCAAGGGCAGTTGTGGCATTGCTCACCATTATTCCTTCTGCTGTATCAGAGAGCGATTTGGCTTTGTCATCACCATAACTCCCTGTTGATCAGCTGTGGGCTGCTAGTTGATCATGCTGAAACCACCTTTTCACCAGAGCAAACATGTTCAGCTCTCATGGGCCCCAGCCTCTCCACAAGGCCTCTGACCACCTTGTGAACTGTGCTTTAGAGCCTCTTCTGTTCACCTACATCCCTCTTGAACTGGGTAGCACACAGCTGGATGTCCAGTGCTGATCAAAGGGGAACATAGATTACACTTGATCTGCTGGCTGTTTTACCTCTGATGGACCCCAGTGGGCAGTTTACTTTTTCTCCTGTAAGTGCGTTTTTGGCTAATACACTGAGCCTAACATTCATCACAGCCCCACGTCCTTTCTCATAGGGTGACTTTTCAGCCAGTCAGGTCAACTGGTGCAGGGTCCTATCCTGTTCTATGTGCAGAGCCTCACACCTCTCTGACGAGAATTTGAGGTTTTTGTCAATCCAATCCTCAAAATCCTTCACATTCCTTTTGAATCAGGTCTTCTCCATTTCACATATTAATCCCTCTCTCTAATCTGGTGCTATCTCCATACTTTCCAAAAAAAGCATTCACTCTTCTTTCAAAGCTGACCAGTGTCAGGGTTGGGATGAATCTCCAAGCTACTTGTGTCAGCTCCTGAAATAATTCACTTTTTATTTACCAGATAGAGTGTGAGGTGTTGATTAACACCCTTTAGGCATGGTGGTCCACCACATTTTTAAACCACCTAACAGTCCATTTTTCCAGCTGTAAATAGGTAGATCCTGTTTTCCTTTAGACTCAATAAGGGAAAAGCCTTAGTCTCTGCAGCTAGTCTTCCAAGCAGAGCAAAAGAGGGTTTTCAGTAATATGATGCTATAAATTTTAATCAAAATTACTAGTTCCATAATCCCAGTATTGAAGAATTTGAGAGATAAAGCGTGGTATAAATTGGTGCTTTTGTCACTACATTAAGATGTATCCACTGAGATCTCCTTGGAAGATGTTACTGAAGCCAGGAAACTCCTTTTATATTTTACTTGGTGGAGGGAGTTGGCAACACAGAGACTAAGAAGGGCCAATCCTCCTGGCCCTACAAGGTACACAGCAACAGCTCTGTATGGCTAGATGCCATCAAGCAAAAACCACCATACATAATCTCACAGAAGTCAAATCTCTGGGAGGAGGCTATAGGCAGGAGGCACAGGGACCCCATCAGAGACCCACCACTCCATTACAGAGCAGAACTGGCTTCCAGCTGGCTTCCAGGGGGATCTGGCAGCCTCTCCCTTCAGTTGAGAAATTTCCTGATTTCGTTGTTGAAATCTTTGCCCCTCATTTTGAAGTAATAGCTCTGTTCACTCAACTGCACTTTTACAACGGCATAATAAACTTCTGGGGGAAAAGCCATGTATTTCAGCCTCTACTGCACTAAACATGAACATAAAATAATAGTGCATGACTGCTCTTTAGTGGACTTCAAATTCTCAGGAAGTGAGCTCTCTGTGAGCAGGTGAGGTGAGGGGTTTTGATGACAACTTATGAATCAGATATTACACAAGGGAAGCAGAAGGAAAGAGAGAAAAGTATCCCCATAATCTCTTCTCAAACAAATTGTCAAAATGTGCTCCCAATGAAGCCAAGTATTTTAAAATTTAAATGGGTAGGCACAAATCTTGTTCCAGTGTGAACTGACAGCATGTGCACCCATGTGAGCTGAAACACAGCAGACAACACAAGCGGATCTCTCCCACAGCCACCATCCAGGTGAGAACAAATGAGTCAGCAGGATGAGTCTGCACTTTTTTCTGCTAACACAAACAAGCATTCAAAAAGCAAATTCTAAAAGGTAGTTATTCATAGAAGAGTATCAAATCCTTGATTGCCAAAGAAAAAGGATCACATTCAGGGTATTCGTCTTTCTCTGCAGGAACAAGGAACACTGACCCCATGTTATGGCAGTAAGGTGGCCTTGACAGACCATAAATGTTAAAAAGTTTACATTAATACCAACATATTATAAATGAATTGTCAAAAAAAAAGCCCTGAACAACTCACATAAGAGTCTGGTTGCAAACCTTCCACTTCCCACGGGACTTATGGACCCTTCAAGGCACTTCAGGAGACAGGAACCCTCACCCTTTTCAGTCAGTGACTGAGCCTCCCCTGAATTCATATGAACCAGAACTCCCAAGTACAGTAGCTGTGGAGGTGAATTGGACCATCATGCAGTGCCTCAAGACATAGAATCATAGAATCATAGAATAGTTAGGTTTGGAAAGGACCTCAAGATCATCAAGTTCTAACCCACCTGCCATGAGCAGGGACACCTCACACTAAGCCATGTCACCCAAGGCTATGTCCAACCTGGCCTTGAACACCATCAGAGATGGAGCATTCACAACTTCCCTGGGCAACCCATTCCAGGGCCTCACCACCTGCGCAGTAAAGAATTTCTTCCTTATATCCAATCTAAATTTCCTCTGTTTAAGTTTGAACCTGTTAAGTTTGAACCCCTTGTTCTATCACTACAGTCCCTAATGAAGAGACCCTCCCCAGCATCCCTGTAGGCCCCCTTCAGATACTGGAAGGCTGCTAGGAGGTCTCCATGCAGCCTTCTCATCTCCAGGCTGAACAGCACAAATTTTCTCATCCTATCTTCATAGGGGAGGTGCTCCAGTCTGCTCATCATCCTCGTGGCCCTCCTTTGGACTTGTTCCAACACTTCCATGTCCTTTTTATGTTGAGGACACCAGAACTGCACACAATACTCCACATGAGGTCTCATGAGAGCAGAGCAGACGGCAGGATCACCTCCCTCATTCTGCTGGTCACACTCCTTTTGATGCAGCCCAGGACACGGTTGCTTTCTAGGCTGCAAGAGCACACTGCCAGTTCATGTTTATTTTCTCATCAACCAACACCCCCAAGTCCTTCTCCTCAGGGCTGCTCTCAATCTAATCTCCACTCAACCTGTAGCTGTGCCTGGCATTGTTCCGATCCAAGAGCAGGACCTTGCATTTATCATGGTTAAACTTCATCAGGTTGGCAACAGCCCACCTCACAAGTGTGTCAAGGTCCCTCTGGATGGCATTCCTTCCCTCCAATATATCAACCGGTCAACAGAACTTGGTGTCATCAGCAAACTTGCTGAGGGTGCTGTCCATGTCACCAACAAAAATGTTGAACAAGACTAGTCCCAACACCAGCCCCTGAGGGACACCACCCGTTACTGGTCTCCAGGTGGACATTGAGCCGTTGAGCACAACTCTTTGCGTGTGGCCATCCAACCAGTTCTTTATCCACCGAGTGGTCCGCCTATCAAATTGATGTCTCTCTAACTTAGAGACAAGGATGTCACATGAGACAGTGTCAAATTCTTTTCACGAGTCCAGGTAAATGACATCTACTATCCCTCAGTTTCATACCCCCATCATAGAAGGCCACCGGATTGATTAGGCAGGATTTCCCCCCAGTGAAGCCATGATGGCTGTCACCAAGAGCCTTGTTTCTCATGTGCCTCAGCATGCCTTCCAGGACAATCTGCTCCAAGATTTTGCCAGGCACAGAGGTGAGGCTGACTGGCCTGTAGTTCCCTATGTCATCCATTTTCCCCTTCTTGAAAATGAGGGTTATATATCCCTTTTTCTGTTCATCAGGAGCTTCACCTGACTGCCAGGATTTTTCAGATGTGATAGACAGTGGCTTAGCAACTTCATCTGCCAGCTCTTTCAGGACCCACGGACATCTCTGAGCCCCATCCTGTGGCTGTCCAAGCATCCTCCACCCTGTGCTGGGCACTCACAAAATCCACAGGCTTTACCCCATTGTAAAATAATACCTGAACCAGCAAATGTATGACATTAGCTTGTGACCTGCAGGTTACTGCTCAGACAAGGTTGTGTTTATTGGCCAGCATTGCAGTGCACACATCTATATACAGCAGTAGAAGCTCACTGATATGAAATATTAAAATTAAGAAAACATTCTCTGCATGATTTCTCCTCAGATAACCTATGTAGAACTGAAATGTGTTCCAAGCTTTATCCCACACAGGTTTCTCAGGCCACCAGAAGTCACTGAGAGTGTTTTAATTTACCATCCTACCACCTATGGTATATTACTATAGTCTGTTTTTCAGTAAGCACTCATTAATTTCAGTCATGCCCATCTCTGAGCACAAAGATGCAGATAACAGTTCATGAGAAGACATGAATACTAAAATCAGATTCAATTCCTTCAATGTGACTTCAGAAGTGAAAAAGCCTTTCTTTGGGAAATCTTCATAGTGGTTATTGTTATAGTAAACTATTAAGGGATGGAGTAGTTACTTGATACCTATGGAAACAGAATCCGTCAGTCAGATAGACTGCTTAAGTGGTGGACTTTTTTCATATATTAATGTACCTTCATGGGCACTGAATTCTAACATCCCTAAGGTGTAATAACCACATGATTAATGGCAGCACAGAGCTGCTAGCAGGGTAGACATTCCTGACATTTGAGATCAGCTGTGCAAAGAAAAGTTCTGCTAACATAAATTGGACTTAGTGTTAAAAAGAGATGCCAAAATTGGCAGAATGCACAATTCTGTCAGTCCTTCCTGGTCTTGCACTGTGTAAAAGGGGCTTTAATGATTTTTACAGAAATTTTCAAGAGAGAAATCATTTGATTTGTTCTGTAAGTCAGTTCTCTTGGTTCATAATGCCTCAGATATCTCTCTGATAAGGGACCTCCCAGAGGCAGCACTGTGCTTTTGTTTGCCCTGCTGATTGAACAGACAGCCCAGTTGAGAGTTAGGACTAAAACAGTAACAAGATCTTATTTCCACCCTAATAGAAAAGTATTTCACTATGTGATAAGAATAAAATAATAGAAGTATCACAGGCTCGTTGAGCCTTCTGTAGAAAGGCCTAATTTTGAAAGCTATCTTCCAATTCCCTTAAACCCTTCTGCAGTCCTGTAGTAGAGATACAATTTCCTTTCAATCTTTCAAGGGATTGAAGTCCTCCGGGAAAAAAAAAAACCACATCCTCTTACATTCAAATCATTTCCTCTTTTTCCTCTCACTATTGACTTGTGTTTGAACATCGCCCTCTGTTTGCTGAAGAAGAAGGCACCATGAGGACAACCAAAAGCTAATGGCTTTGTTGATGCATTCAGCATGAAATGAAGAGCAGAGAGTTTACCTTCTGATACTGGTATGAAGAATTGCTTTTTCCTTTTCCAATTAAAATTATTTGGCATCAGTCATCCAGTGCCAAGTCAGATAACATGGTGCAGGAAATAGCCTTTCCCAGCTGCTGCCAGTGTGCTCTGCCCAAGAGGTGGCCCAGTCACACCTGGCTGTTTCTCATGTCAGCCAGGACAAATGTCTAGGACTGTGGAAGAAACTATGCAGCACCAAAAGAAGTTTATATACCACATCATCACAGCCAAACTTCATCTCCAAAGGAGTCCAATTGCAATTATTTCTTCTTTTTGCTTTTATCTGTATTGAAGATTGACAAGTAATTTACTTAAATTGCACAGAAAACATGACAACATCCACCAAAAAGAGAAACAGCATGATAACTCTTTAAGTGACAATTAGAAATTCGTTAAATTCAGAATACTGCATCCAGCTGCTGCTGTGTCTGAGCTATTTGCAGAAAGCTTTCAACCTGTATGGCCCATATTTTAGTGCATGAACTCCTACCAGCTGCTTTCCCAGAGCCATTGTTTATCTCACACAAGAGGCACTTGAGACACCACCTGTGCTGAGATAAAGGTTATAGTGATATCAGACTCATGTTGCTGCCTGGAAATGCTGTAATCAATAGAATGGACTAAATCTACTCCAGGGAATGCAGAAGATGGTTCAGGGTTGCTTGTTCATCCTTTTCCTCTAATTCTTTATAAAATTGCCTTGCGTTTGCCTCTGATGGACATCTGGGTCTTGTCAGACCCAACTAAGCTAGCTCATTCCAAGTGAAGGGGAACCTGCAGCACCACTCATAGAATCATAGAACAGTTAGAGTTGGAAAGGACCTCAAGATCATCAAGTTTCAACCCACCTTCCATGAGCAGGGACACCTCACACTAAACCATGTCACCCAAATCTCTGTCTAACCTGGCCTTGAACACCATCAGTGATGGAGCATTCACAGCTTCCCTGGGCAACCCATTCCAGTGCCTCATCACCTGCACAGTAAAGAACTTCTTCCTTATATCCAATCCAAACTTCCTCTGTTTAAGTTTGAACCTGTTACCCCTTTGTCTTATCACTATAGTCAGTAGTGAAGAGTTCCTCCCCAGCATCCCTATAGGCCCCCTTCAGATACTGGAAGGCTGCTAGGAGGTATCCACACAGCCTTCTCATCTCCAGGCTGAACTTTCTCATCCTGTCTTCATATGGGAGGTGCTCCAGTCCACTCATCATCCTCGTGGCCCTCCTCTGCACTTGTTCCAACACTTCCATGTCCTTTTTATGTTGAGGACGCCAGAATTGCACACAGTACTCCAAGTGAGGTATCACGAAAGCAGAGTAGAGAGGCAGGATCACCTCCCTCGACCTGCTGGTCACACTCCTTTTGATGCAGCCCAGGATACGGTTGGCTTTCTAGGCTGCAAGAGCACACTGCCAGCTCATGTTTATTCTCTCATCAACCAACACCCCCAAAGTCCAACATTCATATTTCTGGGGATAATGGAATATCATCCAAGTCTCATTTTAGCCTGCAAGCATGAAAATATCACCTGCCTGAATCTCACTTAAATTTTCCTTCTATTTTTAAGGCTTTAAGAGTTCAGTGTTGAAACACAGTTTCTTAAAAGTTACATTTTCTTTAAAAGACAAGTTTTTTACTGGGTATTTATCAATAATACCTTCCCCACCTTGGTATTTTACTGGCAGACCTAATAGCCCAATATTACTTTAAATTTCTCCTGGCCTTATACTGCTGGGTGCAGCATCTTTCACAAGCAAGCACATATTTTTTGTAAGCTGTGTCAACAGTTTGCAGAAACACTCACTATGTGGGCTGTTCATTATTGCCTGGTTGCCACAGCAAAACCATGAAAATGTCTTCCCAGGGGGAGCTCAGAAAATCATAGCGTGTGCAGCATGATTTGGGGCTGTTATTATCAGTTTCTTAAATTTTTATAAGGTAACAGAACCACATTGTGCAACACAGAACCCCAACAAAGCCTTGGTTTTGGAACTGCTCCCAAAACTATCTCATTATCTCTAGAAAGTAAAAGAAATAATTGTTAAACATAACAATCCTGAACTTCATAGCAGTGATCTCCTTTCTACAAGCTGTATTTTCCAAGCACATCATGAAACTGCAGGTGGATGTGATGGGGTCTTGATGAACTGCTAATCTGGATGCCATTAACACAGACTGTGTGTGGGGCATTTCTCTGCTGGGGGCTCCATAAGGTGCCAGCACACCCAGACATTCTTTCTTCATGCTAATCTTGGCTTTTCTCTTACAATTGTCTTAAAAGAATGGGGCAGAGGTAAAATAATCTTTCCTGACATAGAAAAATAGCTGTAAGTTCATCTGGGAGATAAAATAAGAAAAGCCTAATTTGCAACAAAAGGCAAAAGAATTAAATGTTTTCATTTTAAATAATTTTGTGTGGAAACAATTATTCCAACAGGAGTTTCTGAAGAAAACCCAGGTAGATTATTAAGACAAAAAGGTCAGAAAGAAAGCTTGTACCACTGAGCTAAAGAAACCTGAACTGCAAACAAAAGACAAACTGCAAACGAGGGAACAATATATTAATACATTCCTCAATTTCAAAGAATTTTGGTATTTTGGACAAAGTTCTATTCTCTGCTATTACTGAGGAAAAAATCCTACTTTGAATTTATAATTCAGATAGACTACTTAGGATTGAATAATTTACCTCATGGGACAAAACTGTGTACTGAATCTGAACCTTATCTGACTTAAAAAATGACATGTACTTACATTTTTGGGTGAAAAAAAATGAAAAAGAAAGTATCAATAAGTCTCCTGCAGCAGAAGTTCTTCCGGCAACAGAAATGTTGCTCTGCAGATTTGCTACACATTTAAAAAACGTTTCCCATAATTTGTATTTTCCAAAAGCCCTAATCTGCCTGTTACCTGTAGGAACATAACATATCGCATCTTCTAAACACTATTCACAGCCTTAATAAGTGCAGAATTCCCTACCTGTATTTGTTGTTCCCTTTCCAACTATGCTTACCGCAAATTTTGTCTTCATAATGTCTAGGTCCCTTTAAAGCCAGAGAAAACGAAACTTTTCCCCTTCTTTGACTCTTGTGATATGATTTGTGCATAGCTTTTCCTTCTCCACAAGGTTTAACATGGATTCCTCCCTTCTGAATTGGTAAAATGCAGCTGGTCAGACTGTCAAACTGCAAATATCAATGCATGCCCACTAACAGGTGAACTTTAAGCTGAAAAAAGGAAGAAATTCAGAGAAATGTGCATTTTAAAATGGTGCATTATACCTGAATATTCTCTTTATAATCTTGGTTCAGAACCTCAGTCTTTTTTTCTTCATTTTTTCTCCATTTTTATTCCTATCTCCAGTGATCATAAACACACATACAAACTCTGTTTTCATGCAGCATATAGAAATACATATCATTTCTATTTTCATTAATGCCTTATCTCATTTTGGGATTATACTCTTGTGTTTGCTGTTCCTTTCCCCTTGTCATATGCTTTCTACTATGTGTTTTCTCCCACATCTAAGGGAATTGTGTAACCTTTGTTACTGCTGCCCTGAATATCCCCCATTCCCTCTTCTGTTCAGCCATCCTGGCTCTACAATTTATTCAAGTCAAAATCTGTTTTCCCTAGAGAAAAATCTTACTGTACCTGCCTCCTCTTTTGACAATGTGTGGGGTTTAGATCATGTGTTGTTGGCCAACGTTATCTCTGGAAACTTGTCTTCCCAGTGACTGTCTTTTTGCTCCCTCTTCAAATACGCTATCACACAAGCAATCAGGATCCAGAAGCTGGCGTTTTTTCCTATCCTCACTTGGTACCATTTCTTTTGTGCTCCCACTTTTTATTCCTAACTCTCCCCCTGAGACATTCACTGTGCTCTCTTCTGTTTTCACTAGGACAAAAATAAAAGTCATGCAGGCTGCCTGTTACTGACTGCAAAGACAATATTATTGACAAAATCAGTTGCAGTTTTGATGTCTCACCCAGCTTCAGAGGTCTAGAAGGTGTCTCTTTCTTGTAATGTGAGATGAATTCCACCCTGGTTGTGAAAAAAAAGTAAGAGGAAAATTGTTCACAGCATTCTGTTCCTCCCTCTCTTGTACTGAATTGCTATAACCCGGGTCCATAAGGATTATGTCATTTAAAAGGATATTAATGAACCTCCCCCAGAAACTCTTGAAAAAAACCTCTATGATCCGCAGCAGCCGTTGGTACAACTCAGGAGATATAACTGTTTCATAGGTTGTCCAAATTGTGAAACAAGCACCACAAACATGGAAGACCGCTATATCCCTCACCAGGCTATACTCCAAGCACAAGATTCCCAGACTTTGCTTCCCTTGTATACAAAAGAGAAACATACATTGGAAAAGCCACAAAAAGTAAAATCCTATCAAATTAATAATAAATTTATAAAATTGACGTTACCTTTCATGGTTTTTTCAGGAGGAGAGGAGTTAATAACAAACCCTGTAATGAGTATGTAGCACTCACATATGCTCATGGTGAGGGAGCTCTGTAAGAGGCAGAAACAAAATGAAGACTAATGCTATGTTGGCAGGATTTGAACAAGATGACATTTAATGTCAATGCATAATTAAATGTAAGTAGAGATTTATTGCTGGTAATGATGACCAGCAGCATTGCACCATATTATGTCTTTTATTTTTGGAAAGAGGAAACATTATCCATCATTCTTTCCTTGAGTCACACAGTTTCAGTTATTAAATACACACTTTTCAACTAAATTATGCGTAACTGTTGACATTGGATTCAGAAACACCTCAAACTTATGGGGGAAAAACAGAAATTAATTGTATTCATTATCATTCTGATTGATTTGGCAGCTTTCAGAGATATAAAAAAAATAGCAAGTGTGTCAAAGATGCTCTCGTCTTTTCTTATGTTTGGATTTTCGATGGACAAATTGTCCTCAAACCAATCCTTTGCTGTTGCAGTTGCAGTGTTGTTTCAGAAGCTTCCAAGCTCATCTTGAAAGTCATTCATTTTTTTCTTATTTAATTATTTTCGAGATTGTGACACCTCTTGGAGTTTGGAATTCATGCCCAGGAAAAAGATATCCATCGCTTTTACGTGCCCTTAACAGGGTGCACGTTTCCCCCACCCCCTCTTTTTTACATATTCTTGGATTGTTGTCTCCCAACTTTTAGTGTTACAAAGTAGGACAATTTCTTTTAGACTTTTTGAGAAAGATTCTCATTTTCTTAATTATCTGTAGCAGCTCTCCTCTAGAGCTCATCTCTGAATGAGCTCTCTCAAGTGCAATGTCCTACACCTGGCCATGTATGCCCTACACCTAGGTACACCTACAGATTTGGCAGAAAAAAGATTCAGAGCAGCCTTGTGCAGGACTTGGGTGTGTTAGTCGATGACAAAATGAACAGGAGCTGGCTTCAGTGTGTGTGCTCGTAGCCTAGAAAGCCAACCGCATCCTGGGCTGCATCAAAAGGAATGTGACCAGCAGGTTGAAGGAGGTGATCCTGCCCATCTATTCTGCTCTAGTGAGACCTCACTTGGAGTGTTGTGCACAGTTCTGGTGTCCTCAACATAAAAAGGACATGGAAGTGTTGGAACAAGTGCAGAGGAGGGCCACGAGGATGAT
>JASSUY010037932.1:0-24835 GCA_032466535.1 Forpus xanthops | reverse complement strand
GGACTGTAGTGATAGGACAAGGGGTAACGGGTTCAAACTTAAACAGGGGAAGTTTAGACTGGATATAAGGAAGAAGTCCTTTAGTGTAAGGGAGGTGAGGCACTGGAATGGGTTGCCCAGGGAAGCTGTGAATGCTCCATCCCTGGCAGTGCTCAAGGCCGGGTTGGACAGAGCCTTGGGTAGCATGGGGGCTGGAACTGTATGAGTTTAAGGTCCTTTCCAACCCTGACTGTTCTACGATTCTAGATTCCATGAAACTGCACAACTGCCTCTATTAGCAGCTACTGCAAGAAATTAGCAGAAGCAATACCCTCCTCCACAACCGGGATCTCAAGATAGTCTGGGTGGAAACTTCCTCTCCAAACCAAAGGACATGACACAACAGAACCTGGGACAGACACAAGTAGAACCAGCCGGTGCTGCCTGAAAATGGCAAATGCTATAGTAGAGATAAGAGATAAAATGCCTCATGCAAGCACACAGCATGGAAGGCACGAAAGCAATGAAGTGACCAAAGACCAACAGGAGTCTGGGAACAGCTCAGCTGTGACAGTGCCCTCACCCCAAAGCACCATCCTGAGCGCACGCCCCAGCAGCCCCCACACGTGATGGTGGGGTCACTCCAGGGAGGACAGTCCCCTGCAGAGCCACGGCCACCAACAACCACCGTGGGTTCCTCCACACAGTGCCCTCCTCAGCAGCACCTCCTCTCCCCCCGCAGTGGGGCGACGTCGGATGGTCCCAAAAGCCAAATCCCACATGGATCAACCTCAGATTCCAGCACCGGAAATTTTCTTCCTTTTTAATTCTAATGGCCCATGCCACCATCATCCTGCCCAGAGCAGCAACCTATACTCTGTGCTTCAGAGGCAGACAAAGAGGAGGCAAACCCAGCACGGTGCATCCCAACCAAGTGTGTAAAATTGCTCACTGCAGAGAAAATTCCTGCGATAATGACTGAATGCCCTGGAAGTTAACATGAGGTTTGATTAATATTATTAGCTCAGCTTGTGCACCGGCGCTTCCAAGAGGCAGCCACAACATCTGGAAGAGCTGGGTGGCTACAGCGAAGAAGTGTATGCAGACATCCATTGGAACATGAAAGTGAATTAAGTCCGGCCATTTCCACAGCCCTGGCACGTCTGTGCTCAGCAAATACTCCAGCAGGTTTGTTTACTGCAGTTCAAAATGTATGTTTTAGGTAAATATTTCCAAGCAATCTCTGCACAGTTTGCTAACATTCGTCAGTTACAACAACAAACAGCAGCAGCGGTAAGGACTGTGGCAAGCCCCTGGGACAAACACAAGGGGCTGCTCTCCTTCCGAGGCAGCTGAGCACTTGGACACTTTCCGCTCCCAAAGGACCAAAATGGTTTTAAATATATAACCTTACGTTTTGTTTCTAGGTAAAAGCTGCCCACTGAGCTCCTGAGCGGGCTTTACCCACACACGTTTCCATCACCAAGGCACGGGGCACAGGCAGAGTACGGGAAGGCTCAGGAGCCTCCTCCTGCCCCAGCTCCTGCTCTGACCTGCACATCTGGGAAGCTCTCTCCTGTTCTGCTCTGCTCCCAAAGCCATGAGTGCCTCCAGAAAGCCACAGGGTGCTGCTTGCACGGGCAGCAGTGATGGCAGCACAGTAAGAATGCAGGAGCCTCCCCAGGAGCATGGGCACCCACAGCTGGGACACAGGGAGGAGGTGAGGAATCCTGCTCCACCGCAGAATTCAATACACACACTACAGCTGCTCTTTCACATCAACACAGGAAAAATGTATTTCTCTCCAGCAAGATTAGGCCCTGACAGTCTCCTCGCTCCTGAAGACACCATGTCCTGAAGACACTTCCAATCCTTCCAGCTTCCTTCTCTCCCTCTTTCCTCAGCCCATATTAAACTGCTCTGTAAAGCCTCTTCCCTCATGCGCCATCTTCTCAGGCGTTCTTCAAAAAGACTATGTTCTACCCATGACGACCCCAGCAAGCACTGTGCAAATCCCGATGTGCCTCCATTTTTAGGTAAGCTAATCCCATTAAAAAAGAGTTCACCTGCATCGCTAGCATACATTATGTGCATCGTCTGGTAAGAGATTAATGGAGGGAGGGATGGGGCGTAACCAAGGCAACCGCGGATGCTACCCAGCAGCA
Organism: Forpus xanthops; assembly: GCA_032466535.1. Lineage (NCBI taxonomy): Eukaryota > Metazoa > Chordata > Aves > Psittaciformes > Psittacidae > Forpus > Forpus xanthops. Next base: position 22,691 of record JASSUY010037932.1, on the reverse strand, counting down.
CTGGCAGGTTCTGATGCTTTTCAGGTGCTGCTCATGCCATTCCTCTCATTTTGCCAAACCCACCACCACCAAAGGAGCAGGAGGCAGTGACAAGCAGGCACTACAGTGCAGCCACAGTCTGGTAGGGGTCTGGTCGGGACTGGGTTCCACTCCACATTTCAGTGCCCCCGCGAGATTGAAGTGACAAACAGGAGGTGAAGATCCCTGGAACGGCTCCTCGCCCCAAGGCTCATCCCTTACACTTCTTCACTGGCTCTGACAAAGCCACGGTTGCCCGCGCTGCCCAGGCTCTGGCCGCCCGCCCCACTCAGCCGCCCTCGATGGCCAGCGGAGCGTGAAGCCCTGCACTGCTACTGATCTTGTTAAAGCTAAATCACAGGATCTGGCCAAAACCGCTCTATTCCCTCACCAGAGATCAGCTTCCCCTCTGCCATCTGATAACCACTCTTAAAGGATGCATTAATAGGCTTCTGTTCACCCTGCACCCGTTAAGCAGAGGCTGAGCTACTGTAAGAGGGAATAGATTTGAGTAATGATCTCTTACGAAGCAGCAAACCTACATATAGTGTTTAAAATTATTCCCTTAGGACAAGATGTTTTTCACCAAATCTCCCACATGACAGTTTGACATATTGGTTCAGGCACATAGCTCTGTATTTGTACACAGCACAGAATCATCTTTTTCAGTTTTCAAGAAAAATAAGGTCTGAAAACATTTCGTGTTCCCCTGCACACAGGACTGAGCCTCCACAGATTAATTTACTTCCACAATTGTATTTCTAAACACAACTAGCTCATTGGTGTTGATAAACAAATGAACTGTCTCCTCCCTCGCCACTGTAGCACCAACAAAACCCTGGACAAAGGCATTTTCTTGACCACGAAGTGCACGTCTTGCATTTGATTAGGAACACAAACATGGTACCAGCCACATGCTCATTCCATGAGCTTGCACTACTTCTGGTCTTCACCCAGGGAACCTGCACCCTGCTTTGAACTGGATAGGCCTCTTCTGTTGGTAATGCCTGGCTTTGGACTGCACACTGTGCACTCTGCTGGCACGCAATGCAAAGCCATTACCAAAATCCTTGATGCATTTTCTGTAACTTGGGTAATTTTTAAAGCCTGTAAGATGCTTAAAGGTGCCATCTTCCCCAATACTGTAATAAAGAAATAAAGGAAGTCAGAAGTGTTTGTAGTTAACATGAACAACTGATCCCAAGGACTCATAATGAGCAGCACAACCAAAAACGGGGACCAGGCAATTCCCCTCTGCTGGCCCGGAGAACTGCGCAGAGACACCCCAATGCCAGGGTATCAGCCACATCTCACTCATTAACATTTCAAGAAGTCATTTGGCTTGGTCAGCCCAACAGATTTATTGCTGAGACCGAGCCAGCTGAGCCTCACTGTGAAAGCCTTTCTCACAAAGGAGAGAGGGCTCTTCAGCCAAAAATGCGTGCACAGCGCTGAGCACTGTCCCCTGCCACTAAGATATCCCTCAAACCAGGATTAGATTTGCCTTTGCTGCACACAGATGAGACGTCTGTCACCTGAAGGCATGGCACAGCCTTCCCCGCTGGCCAGGGCTGGGAACACAGCCCGTTTACCCTCAACGCTGAGCAGTGCCCTCCCCTCCATCAGCCCATCAGGTCTGGCAATGTCCTCTAATCCTCAAAGCCTCTTCCCCCACAGACAGCATAATTAACTGGAGGTGCCTGTGACTCTAAAGGGAGCATGTATCAGCCCGTGCTGCAGAGATGTTTATTTTGCTTTCCATGGCCTCAGAGCTGGCGTGGAGCTCCAGCCCCGCTTGCTGCTTGCACGGAATTCAGATAACAGGAGACAGAGTGCCTGCTGCAAATACATGTTTTTACTTTTTCTCCCTTGACCTCTTTTCATGCTCCTATTTTCACCAGGAGCAATGGGAGGATGCACACACCACGACAGGGAGGCTGCCTAAACCCACAGCAGCGTTAAGGGTTTGTTGTTACGGCTGTAGGGCTACAGTCAGACAGCAGCGTCCTACCCTACAGCTCCAGCAGCCAGCCAGGGCGGATATGACTTGGGGACAAACTCAGACCCTTGGCCACATCCTGCAGCCTGCAGAAACTGGTGAAAACACCAGTAAGTAGGAAACACGCTAACCTCGTTGGTGGAAAAAGTGTCAGTCACCTTACACATAGCAAGACCTTGAAGATGCAGAATGAACAATGTGTGGATGAGAACAACATGGCTGGTTTAAAACACGTTCCCTCCACCCTGACTGAGGAGACGACAAAGGGAGGACCCACAGCTCCCCACTTTGCAGCCCAGTTCCCAGCCCAGAGCAATGTGTGCCCAGGGCTTTATAGGAAAGCGTGAAACTCCTCACACCTTTTATTTCTCTGGAGGCTACTGTTAGATTACTGCTTTCCAGCTCTGTGACTCCCTGAGAAGAAACCCAAGCTCTGTGTTGGAGAGCAGAGAGGGGAGCCAGAAGCTCCGCACTCAGGGACAGCACTAACTCCTAGACAGCCACAGGGACAACGGACTGGTTTTAACTCACATCCTTCCTCCCTTCTGGGTACTTTCAGTTCCTCTTTTCAGTTTAACACATTCACTCTCGGGTTGGCTTTCTGCAAGATACACAAACCACAGAGTTCTGCCTGGCCTCTTGCGGAGAGGCAAGGCTGGGGTTTTGCATCTCATGTAATAAAAGACTACTCTTGCAAACCAAGTCCCACCACAGCTGCTGCTTCCTGCTAGCCCAGGCCTGCCTTCTCCCATACGGGCAAACCACAGCTGTGTCTAACAGCCACTGAAAGCTGATGGCCAAACCTTCAACCATGGTCTATCTCAATGCAACCCAACCATATGACTCTGAACCACAGATCAGGCTCCTCAGTGCCATTACCAACACCATTGCTCTCCTAAGCTCTGCATGTTATGAGAAGCTACAGCCCTGCCCAAGTGAGGAAAGATGGCTTTAAAAATCAAATCAACCCAGCTGCCACCAACAGTCAAACCATTCCTGGATGCTTCCAAGAGAAAACAAACAGGAGTCTGGCAACTGTAACTCACCCCAGCATAACTGATTCAATGCTCCCAACATTCATACACTGCCATCCGAGACCAGCAAATCCTCTGGGAGCTCTGAGCACTTCTGCTCATCTTAGAAAGGAGTTAACTGCCTAAATCCTGCCCACCGGCTCCAGCACATTTACACTCAGACCCAGCACTGGGACGAAGGCTAAAAACAGCTTCTCCTCCCTCTCCCTCCGAAGTGCTGCAGCTGCCTCAGCCCTGTCCCTACCTCTGCATCCATCCAGCACATAACATGAAAAGGAGAACTCCACAGTAGGAGTGAATATTGGCTGACTGATCCCATGTTTTCTCTGCTGTTGGCGTACATCACTCATTTGCACTAACTAAAGGCTTTGAGCCTATTTTCACCGAGGGTAACAACCCACACGTCCGTGATGAGTAAGGAAGTGCTGGTTTTTGCATCCAATACTTTCACATTTATTTCATATGTACGCAAATTATCACACGGCAGCTTTACGCACCACTCCAGCCCCTGGGAATCCATCTCTCGACAGCCAGAATGCAGGAGCAAAGAGAAAGTTGGTCATAAAACCCAAGGTGGATTTTTCTGCCTGCACAGAAGTCAGATGCAATTGTTAAATACACCCCAGTGTACTGAGGTACCAGTATGGCCTTCAGCCTAATGCAGGTTTCAATGTGCAGAGCAAGCCTCCAAAAATAGCAGGAAAATGCCCACTCACCCTGGCAAGGGAAGTGGGTGCATAAGCGGGTTTGTAAAGGCGGTGAATTGATGGTGATTATGCACAGAGCACAACAGGGGAGGAAACGTAAATTCCATCTCTCTCGTCAGATATGTGCAAGAGCTTCTACACAATTGCTGGGGAAAAAATAGAAATGCCAACAATACGTAGGATATTTAAGCCATGCACATTATGCATGGAAATCTTTATTTTCCTTAAATTAAGTGAAAACAGAGTGAAAGAAGTTCCCCTCAAAGATCTTTGTGGTCACTTATTTTCAGGATGCAAATTAAATAAGTAAAAAGCAAAGTATAAAATAGAGCATTTGTCACTGAAGTATCACTAGTCCCTTGTGAGGCAAAAGCCTGGGGACAGCTGGCCAAAAACTTCGATGTATTTAGTTGCCTTGTTCCTGAAGAAATCAACAGAGGCCATGTCCTCACATCCCAAAGCCAGATCTGCATCCAGCCTGGTGGCCAAGGCCAGGACCGAGGGTCCTCCCGCTCCCATGCCTCCAGGCTCCTCTCAGCTCCTCCCACAGCTCCTGGAGGTGCCTCTGCCCAATCTATAACTCACAGTTATGAGAGACCACAATGCAAATCTGCCACAAGCAAAGTCAATCTCTCCCAGGGGCCTCACACATCTGAGGCTCTTGCACACCAAGAAATGGTGATCATGCGCGTTAATGCTCTAGGTTAAACCACATGAGTTCAAGGATGTTCACAAAAATACAACTGGAGGTGTACCAAAGGCCAAGAGTAAGAGAGAAGAAACAGTGTCCAGGATCTTCAGCTCTTTTATCCCATTCACTTATAGCGTTACCTCGAAATACATCCCATTCCTCTTTAGGAGGCCTCTAACTGCAGTTCATGGGTGAGAAGTAGCAGCTTATATGAGGGGACCTTGGGCCTCCCTGAAATCCAGAGCTCAAACAATTTCACCACTCACAGCATAAGAGACCAGCAAGAGCAGAGGCCCCAGAGCAAAGCCGGGTCTCACCTGCAGAGACACAGTTCACAGATTCCGGTACAACCCCAGGTTCTGCTGTCCCCCAATTTCATCTTGGCCACAGAAACATGGAAATGTTGGTGCCAAATAGTGGATTTGTGCATTCAGAAACACCCCTAAAGCAGCAGGAAGGTGTGGTGATGCAGCTAGGGGTCACAAAGCTGATGGAGGACCAGCGTTTGTGTGAACAGCACATTTCAACATGAAATTTATCTCAAGGAGAAGCAAACCACTCATTAGAGAGAAGAAATGCACAGCCATGTGCAGGAGGAATGGCAGCAAGGGAAATCCACCTTAAAAAAAGCACACAAAGAAACTTGCCTTTCTGTAAGTGCCACTATTAGGGTAAGAAAATGTAAGCTCATCTTCTTCTTCCAGTTGTCACATCACTGTGGAGAGACTTCACGAAGTTCTCAGAATAGCAACGAATCAGGAGCAAACCGCTGCCGAGGAACTCACACTGCACCGCTCCAGAGGAGAATTAAACCAGAAAACCAACAAAAGTGCCAGTGCACCGTGGAACAGACAAATGGCGTTTTCAAACCCAGCGCTGAAATACGCGCTCCCTTTCCAGCCACATGCTCGCGGGATTTATGACCCACGGCAATGACAATGTCCCTGGAAGATGTAAGGAGGGAATATGTTCAGCCCAACATGTGCACGTTCCACGCCAGCCCCCTCATTGCTGAGATAAAGCCAAATATGAAAAAGCTCTATGTGATGGCGTAAGGACTACCGTGTCATCTGCAACTGCCCCAGGAAGGGCACTGTCTGCACTCGGAGCTCTGTCAAACCAGGCCAGAAGTGGCTCTTCAGCACCTGCTTCACTGCCATGACACAAACGCAAAGGCGGCACCAAGCAAACAGTCTCCACGTCAGCACTGAATCACATCACTGCTGTGCACAGGGCGATGCCGGGAGCACAGCTCAAGTCTCTCACTGAGCCCCAGCTGTGAGCCGCAGCCACTGCTTCTGCACCAGCCAGGGCTGCTGCACGTGTAAAGCACCACACTACCCACACCTTAAAGCCTGTAAGATACCGAGTCACTCGGCCCAACATCAAACCTGGTTATTCTGAAGGCAAAGGCATTCAAACCGGTCTGCAGATACCTTCTGAGTGCAAATCTGAGTCACGCTTCTGCCCAAAGACGCACGTCCCAACAGCAGCATCCCACCCTTCACAGATGACTGCTCTGTTTACTGGAAATACAGGCATACATGATAGCAATAACAATAGATTATGCTACCCTTCATCGGTGTCCGAGGTTTGGATCCTCACAGCCTCACCTCCCAGCTGCACAGCTGCCAAGGCAGATGAAATTCTGGGCCTGCCGGGCTTAGATAAGAGGGTGAGTGAAATGAGAGCAGGAGCACCCAAAACAAAGGGGACCAGAGGATTCATGGATGAACAGAGAGGTACTCAGTGTCTTCGCATACCCACCTTGCCTCCAGGTCTTCCTGGGCAGAAGGCAGCTGTGCTGAAAGAGTTAACCTTGCCTGGGACAAACGCATCTCCTGTTTCTCAGAAAGTCAGAGGCTGGAGCTAGGCTGCCTGCTCCCTGCCTGCTCCCTGCCTGCAGCCTGACCCCTGACATTTCCACTCTGCTTCTCCCTGGCATGGAAAACCTAACCATAGACAAACAAACAGGTTGGGAGGGCAGATAAATGGAAGACAGAGGCGGAGAAAGGGAAAATTTCTCAGATTCCTTGTCATAGCCCTGATTAAATAATAGCAGCCTCCACCAGCCGTGGGTGAGGGGCTGGTGTTTATCAGCAAACCCTGAAGTCTACAGCAAGACATCTCTAATTAATCCTGAAAGGGTCCCTTCCCCCTTCGACTTCCCAGGGAGGTTTTCATGCTTTAAAGATACAGTGAGTCCATTTTAGCTCTTTTCCTCACAAAACGCAAGGCAGAAAGCGCCTGTTCGAAACCACAGCCAGGATTTACGAACTACGGCAGATTTCCATCACGTGCAACCATGCAGGCAAACCCCAGTGAGAAGGTGTCCTGATTTAGTCATACTTAACCTTCCGAAGTGATACACCCAGCAAGTAACAGTCTTACAATGACCTGCTGGAAGCATGCACACACGTAATCATAACCAGGAATGAGTATCCAGATTTTACCCGGGTCTCCCACCATTCCGTCTTCCACCTGTTTTCCAAGGGATAACCTGCTCAGTGCTTGATGCAGTTCTACCGTGCCCCATTTATGTCCAGTTTTCCCATCACTATGGTGTCACCATCATCTCAGTGATGGAAGAGATTGCATACACACCCAGAGCAAAACAATTACAAACACTCTAGCTCTGGTCTTTCACTTAGCTCGGGGAGGCTTCTGAAATCCATTTCAGAAGGTCCCCTGCCCTTTGATCCAAGGTGAACATCATACTAGTGCAGAGCATCACAATTTAAGTCATCAACCATGAACAGCCACAAATTGGTATGTCTCTCCACACCTCAGCAGCAGTGGGAGAGAAGCTCTGCTTCCAAGGCACCTTCATCCTATCCCACATTCGGGGTGCTGCTATGTGCCAGGGAGCACCCATCACAGCACCGATGGAGACTCTTGGCCCTGGAAGGTAGACAGAGCACAGCCAGTACACATCACGTAAGCCAAAACACACTTTCCAACAGAAGCCACTCTCAACAGGCAGCATGGCAGGGAGGGTCTGACAGCAGAGCACTCAGTCTCCCAGGTAACCAGCACCACAGCCAGCCAGCCAGCCAACAGCCCAAGCAGCCAACAGTCCTCCAACACACATGTACTTTTTAGCAGTTGGCCATAAGAGTTCATCCTTTCCTCTCTTCCTTTTGCTTGTAATCAGAAAAACAAGTATTCCTGTTTAATCACTTACCTCCCCTTTTTCTTTTCCAACATTTCTAAAGCCTTCCCAGCTTCAGAGAATAGCGACACACAAAATGGAAAAATCTAGTATTTAGCATTCTTTTTTTGGTAAAAGAATAAGCATTATTTAATTTCCTAAACCCCCCCCCCTTTTCCATTCTCTATTTTATTTTTTCCCAAAACTTGTCTAAAGCCGAATAAACCGGTGCTAGAATTACAGAGATTTATTCTTTTTGGGTGGTGTAAGTTGCAAAAACAGCAAATGAGAAAGCGGAAGAAAATCTCTGAAACCACGATCTCTGGTGCCATCAAAAGCAAAAAGAGTGGGGGGAAAAGGGAAATTTTGCAAGTCTAAGTTCAAATCGTAAAAGGAAGCTCTATTTCACATCAGCTTTATGAAAACCCCAGGAAAATAAGAAGTCAAAACCCGTTATTTTCTTGAAGATCTATATTCTTAAATACCTGCTTTCAACATAGTCTCTTTTTTAAAGCAGCACTGGGATGGGGATGAACTGCGATGAACTGAAAAACGTTGCTGTCTACCCCAAAAAAAACAATCGTTCTGCAATGACAAGAGACAATCCAGTGTATAATCAAAGACAGAATCCTGACACGCTCAAAGAGAAAATTACTGTAACAGCCGCGACTTTGAAGATGAGAAGTGGGGTTTTTGATAGAAACAATGGCCATCAAAATTTCGACGGTAGCAACCAGTACTTAAATGCACAAGTTAGTATGCAGCGTGCCTGCAGGTACAGCGAGCACCACAGCAAAGTGATTAATAAACTAGTGACGCATAAGAAATCCCTACCTAGCATGGAACCGAGCAGCACTCTGGGTGAGTACCACCCACCCAGGGCAGCAAATGCTTCCCGTGACAGGCTCCCTGCTCCTGCAGCATAAAGCAGCGCAGGAGTGTGAGAGCAGCCTGCAGGCAGGCCGGTTGTACCGCTCGCCTGGCTCGGACACGAGGTTTGTGTCTCCTGACAGTACAAGGGCTGCACAGGATGCAGGCACCCTGTGAGCAGCACCTCTGCGCCCACCGGGCAGGGGCAGAGCTGATCTTGCACGGTGACCTGTGCACTGTTCCACATCTGCCCACGGCTCTGCCCCACGGGGCTCTGTGCTCACCAGCACTGCAGAGCCATTCTGGGGCAGGATAAACCCAGCTCTTGCAGGAACTCTATCACACCAGAGTGCTCATTTTCAAGCCCCACAGTTGAAAACGCTGCTGCGACTCTTTAGAACCATTTCCCTTCCAGAGTGACTCCAGACAATTGTTTCTGTGGGGTTATTCTAATTTCATTTCACACAGAACACCTCAAGAGGCAAAGTCCCCAACACAAACCTTGGAAATTACAAGGGACCACCTGGAAATAGTGAAATTTCTAACGCTACTGCCACAGAACCACACATTTGCTGCACAGTGTGAGCCACGATCTGCTCTGAACTGCTGTGATTCACAAAAAGTGAGTCACAAAAGGGAAATTTTGTGACTGAATAAATAGCTATTGTGTAACCCACCTAATGAGGAGTGTAGTATTTTTCTCTTCTTGGATTGGAAGATCATTGGAAGACGGCTCTAAGTAGTCAAAGCCCCATTGCCTATAAATACCCCTTTCAAAACCAGGTTTTGGATTAAACTCAGTGTTAGTTCCGAGCAAGGGAAAGTAAATAAACAGACGCCAAGTCTTGAGTAAGGTACCCACCACCCAAACGGAGAGCCACAGAGTCCCTTGGAGTGCCATTTCTCACAGAAATGACGCACAAGGCTGCTCAGCATTACTGCCAAAGTGATTTTAGTTTGTACATGGAGACTTTTGAGTTGTATCAAATCCTACCCATGTCTCCATCATCACAAGTAGCGCTTATACAGTGGAGCCATTTTGCTAACACTAAGAACCACCAAACAATTCATTTAGTAAAGCATTTTCCCCACTGCAGCTCAGCAGTGAATAGCTGCTTAAAGCAGAAACCTTCCCATTAGCCCTATTCCTATGGTACACTTCAGTTCTCACCGTAAAACCCTTTAATTGAAAAGGAAACCATTAAAAAGCACTAATATAGGATTTGCTTTTCTGGTGCCTGGGACAGGCTGCTCCTGGCTGTGGCACACTTACTGGGAAGGCTGGGATAACCCCAACACACTCACCTGTCTCCCGAAGGAAGGATGAGCAGATCTGCCATAGCACCCTCTGGCAAGCCAGGTCTCCAGGGACACCTCCACTGCCGTTTCACTGCACCACCAAGAAGGATTCCTTCTTTTATTTAGGCATTTATTTACCTTCTAGAGAAAAGGGATGTGTTAAAAACAGTGCCTGTGCGTTTACAGAAGGCTGCATGGTGCTGCCCAGTCACGCCACATTCAGGCTCATCACCTCTGCTCCAGGTGTGCAGTGACGAACCCGCACTGGGTGACACTGGCAAAGGCCACAATGGGCTTCATCGTTCTCCCTTTAGGACTGCTTCTGGCAGAAATGACCTGGTAAGTGATATTCGTGTCTCCGTTGTGCGGTGGCCACAGGCCCGGTAACAGCACAGCTGGCGTGTGCACCACAAACCACCCCGCCAGCAAGCACAAATCCAGATGTGGTCACACGGGTAAGAGGTGCCTGTGACACATGCCCTGCCAAGGGACTAGAGTCAAATAGTGACACTGGCCACTAAACCCAACGTCTATCCTCCATCGTGTACGTGGGCAGCCCACAGTAGTCCTTCCAGTAAGATTTAACTAAAGGGAGGAGCACTGAGGATAAAGACAGATCAAGTTTGCTCTAAAATTTAAAATTAAGCATGCCTGTTTCAGAAAGAATTTCATTAAGGTAAAAATACAGCACAGAAGTACCCATTTAGGAAGAATGTGCTATTAATTCTTAGCAGTGTATGAAGGAGTGAAAATTGCATTTTTATCTAAATGGGTTTTTCTGCATAACTCATTTACAGTATTTGTTTCAGCTCAGTAATGGGAACTTTTCACATTTCTATTTGGGCTGGACCACTGTGGAAGGAAGACAGCCTTCAAGAACATTTCAAATATAACCCCTTGACACAGATTCCAAGAGCAGCACCACAAAAAGGCCAGTACAGCACATCCTTAAGGATGGCAGGGAAAAGGAATGGAAACCCCCTCCATCTTCAGGATGCAAACCAGATTTTGAGGGGGAGAGGAAAACCCACATGGTTTAGATTTCTTTTTCCGATGGGACAATAAAAGGTTTGATCTTCCCCCTGTTTTCTTTACGCGAAGCAGGAACAGTTCCTCAGCGCAGTGCACAGGCCCAAACACACGCAAGGAGCAAAATGATGCCGTGTAATCACTGCGAAGAACTGCACAGGGATGTTCTGAGCTATAACAGCTCCTATTACACACAATGAAAACCAATGTAGGCTATGAAAACCTTTTCTTATCGTCATAAGCAAGTGCTCATTTCTCACCAGTTTCATACGATCTGAAACTGAACATAATCTAAACAATAATGTCAAACAATTGACCTAGGATCCAAGTTTGCTGATGTATTGCCATCAGGCAGCAAGAATCCAAAAAGCAGACTTGGCACTGAGCGAGCTGTGTTTTACCAGCTTTGCCTAACCCAGGACAAGCACAAGCAAACAGTAAACTCAATGTTTTCAGAACTCTTCATTTTATCATCAACTCTCTCAAACCCAAACACAAACCCAAAGTTTGCTGGCCTCGTGTTTCATAAACACATCAACTGGTTCTGCAAACAATGCAGGGGGCTCACAAAAGCACTCAGCTGTGTGCTTTCTAAGCATCGTTCATTTGACATTCCTCACCTCTTTTTTCCCCCCCTTCATTGGTTTTTCTCAGCTTACTTCTGAAAATCAGTATAACAAATACTTTTATCTTTCAAAACCCACATTTAAAAGTTATGGAAATGCAATTGGACAATGAGTAGGCGTTATTCCCTTTACCTTGCTCGCCATACTCCACACTGCAAAGCAGTAACTACAGGCAGCTACTTCTGTTTTAAGCTTTACAGTAAGCTTTTCCCAAATTTAAGGCCAGCAACCAACCCTTCATTATGCTTAAGAGGCAGACATAAAAACGTAATGGTACCACGGTCTCTCCAACTGCGTGTTCCCCCAGCTCCCGCAGCTCACACTTCTCTGATTCAAGGGAGAGATTTTTATCTCTTCTGTAACTCCAATATTTCAGCACCATCGGCATAAACCACCTCAGAAAAGAACACAGGAAAATACAGGAGGGTTTGGAAAATCAGTTGGAGCAAAACTTTGCTCTGGTAAACCCCATGTTTCCAGCCCACCGTGGCCAGGCATCCATCAGCACCTTGGGCTGCCCGGAGCATCCCACAGCCTGGAGCACCCAGGAGCTGAGGGCTGCTAGCAGCAAATCTGCTCCTGCAATTCCCACAACACCTCAGCCGAAGTAAGTGAAACCAGGACGGAGCACATTAACCGATCTCATCCACAGGACAGCCCCTTACCATGCAATGTGTAACGCTACTTTGCGTGCACAAAGTGTAAAAGCAAAGACAAACCAAACAACCACGGCTGCCCTGGGCTCCCTGCGGCTTCTCCAACAGTCCCGTGCCCACCATTTAGAGCCATCACGACTCACACCAGATCTGCAGACAGCTACAAGGAACTAACAACGGTGATTTGGAACTTCCCAGTTATGGCAAGGAACAATAAAAAAGAGCCAGAACGACAAAGTGCTTTGCTATTCCCACTTTTCTGTTATCTGCCTATCTCAAAATAGCTCCTATCGATTTTAATTACACTTGAGACAGTCCTATTTTTTCCTCTGCCTCTAGAACGACGGCGTGGTAGAGAGCACAGGGAGCTGGGCTGCGAGCTGTTCCACCCAGCATAAAAAGAACAGCATGTGCCTATATTTAGAGGTAGAGAAGGGAACTACAGCATCCAGGGAAAAAAATCATACTGATTTTATCTTCAAAAAGCACTTATGTTTTTGGTTTGTTTAAATCAAGAATGTGTTGCAAGTGTTTGACCCTATATCCAGCAACAATAAAATCTGTTCCATCATAAAATACCAGCTGCTTTGCACTTTGAAAGATAATACTATTTCTGAAGTGTTTCAGAATTATTGTCTCGTAGATTGTGGTAATTTTCATTATGATTACTGGGGAATTCCTTTTTTTTTTTTGTAGAATACAAACAATAGGCACATTTATTACTTTCTTGCTTTTAAAACTGTGTTTGGACTGAAATTTTAGCTACTTTTCAGACTGGGCAAAACATAGCTTTTAGCCTTATGTGCTGGCACCAATAGGAATTAACAAAACAAGGGAGTCCAATCAAAACTGCTAGACGCGAACAGTTCCCTGATTGCCTGACACATCCGAGGGACACCCTGTGTGCAGCACCGTCACATCCAGACCATCTAGGTTGGAGTCTCACCAGAGTATGCACAGCTCAGAGCCTGCTCAGGCCCGGAGGAGAACAGCAGAGCAGAGGAGCACAGCCATGGTGATGCTCCATCCCCAGGCGCATGGAGGAGCAGTGAAACCCACCGCATCAAAGTATTTCCACATCATCTCGATTTTTTTTTCTGTTGCTCAGACTGAGAAATGCATTTAGAAATTCACTCACACACTGGATCACCATAACTGGGGCTTCTGTTGCTTTTCCAGGAGAGGAGAAATGCTGGATGGGGGCCGGGGGGGGGGGACCACAACTGCACCATCCCCACTAGATACACTGTCAGAAGCAACTGATGCAGAAATGAGGTTACCAAGTGGGACAAGACACAGTCAGCTCTACATTCCCACCCTGACCACCACAGCCAGAGCCCAGTGGCACCCTCCATCTGACACTGTTCAGTCCCGAGTGCCAGCCTCTGATGGGCACCCAAGTGCCCAGGCTCATTCCCAGGGTTCCTCTGGCTCTGCCAGCATGGGACCTCACCACAACCCTCCCACCATCCTCTGCCAATGCCCTGGTGGCACCGTGGTCGCCAGTTTCCCGGACACTGGTGAGGCTCATCCAGCCGCCAAGCAGCCAAACGCCACCTGATTTCTCTCATTTGGACTGTAAATCTTTAGCAGTGGGAATGTGTCCCTGGTTTCTAAAGCACTATGTCAATTTATGGTGCAATAAATATGATCTTAATAAAAATAATAATAGAGTGGGACCTGAATATGGACTGCACAGCGATCTAAATCAAACATAAACCCAAGTATCCATAACTGCAATGGAAATGACTTGACCAACTGTGCCACCTAGCCAGGAGCCGGGAACGCTCAGGCAGGCGCTCCCTCCTGCCTGCTCTCACCACACAGACAACTCCAGCATCACCTCCAGCAGCGGAGGGGAGGGAGCGCTCAGCACAGCTCCGCAGGGACAGCCCCGCTCGCAGCGCATCCGCATCTGCGCTGCTCAGACATTCTTCATCTCCAGCACCCCCATCTCCCAACACCTCTCTTGTCCAGGACCAGAAGGCTCTAAAATGTCATCACGGAGGAACACCACAACCGCTAAAAAAGAATTAATGAACGAGTTTTCTAGGACAGAAATGCAAAACTTCTGAGCAGGTAATAGCCACGGCCACCCTTCACCCCCGGTGGGGATATGGGCATAGGGGAACACGGCATTTACATCTTTCCAGAAAAAGGGCTTCAGGCTACAGGGGAAAAAAAGAAAGACCAAGTGGTGCCTTTCTCCAACTGCGTTTTGGGAGAGGCTCAAGGGCAGGCAGGAAGGATGCGACTGTTTCAGGGGGGTTAGGGTGCTCGCTTCACACAACGAATTAAGATTTGCAATTTTAAATCAGGAATATATTCTTAATTAGGGTATGAGATGTTTAAAATCTTCCTCACTTTACAAATGGCTGCCTTTTCAATTAACTGTGCTTCCTCAGCCTCAGGATGATCTTTCTATTAGCAATACAAATGCTTTCTAATATTTTCTGAATACTAATTCACAAAATTAATTCAATGCAGACTTAACTCTGAAAACATACATTTTACTACAAAAACCTGCTGTCTCCCATCTCCTGACTGATTCCAGGCTTCTCTGTGATGAAGAGTATCAAGTCCTAAAGGCCCAGAAGTCAGAAATGAAGGTAAGGCAGTGAAAAGGGAGGTAGCAACTCAGTTTCCTCATCTTGCTTTATATAAGTTCAGGACAGAGGGAAGTAAAGACAAATATCCACAAGTTCGTGCAAAGTGGTCACGAGAGCGGGGCCAAAGCACCGTCCCCAGCGCCATGCTCTGCTGGGGAAACCCCACCAGAGCTCATACATGTGCTGCTTGTGTTTAAACTCAAATAAACTGTATTTAATGTAAAAATTCTATCAAAGCAACTCTTAAATGCAACCAGATTTCTGCGTACCAAAATGGAAAAAAAACCACCTTCTTTAGACAAATCTTCAAAGCTAGGAAGAACATAGACGGCGCGGTGTCGTGCACAGCGCTGTTCCGTTACATACTGAGCAGACACAAATATATCTCCCCAAATTGAAACCAAACAGTGAAGGCTCCCACAGAAGGTGAGCATGCAGACAGGGCTCATTTCACCTCAGGAGCTCCCCATGAGTGACAGACACGTGCATCTTGGGGAGGGAGAGCATAAGGTGTGATGGAAGTGCTATTGTCCAACGGGGCAAGACGGGACGTGGGAAAACTTCATTTAAAAATGGCCAGCATGGATGAGACCCAATCCCATGGGAGAGGGATGTGCTGTAGGTCAGTCAGGGTCTCACAAGGGCATGAGCCCAGAACACACAGCTGCTGATCACAAACACTCTTACCATGACGCTTGTAATATCGCACAAAGTAACTCGAGTACAGGGAAGACCACGAGAAAAGCAGCAACCAAAGTAGTTTTGCATCAGTGTATAGATAAAAAGTGCCACACTAAGAGGGTGCATTTCTAGATCTTACCACTCGTTACAGCAACTAAGGAAAATGCATTTCCCACATGCCTGTGCTTTTGTCATCTGCCAGGAGACGAGCAGAACGTGAAGACTTAGGAGAGGGCACGGGGGGAGACAAGGAGAGAGGGTGCTGGAGGGGAGCAGCAAAGCAAAATCACCTAAGATGTTCGCTTTGAAGCATTAAGAAAGCTTGTAAAAATTAATGGATTAGACCTCCAGCTGTTCCATTCTCAGCTTTACATTTAAAAGGTATTTTATTTGGAACATTGGCACAGAGTCCACAAAATATATTCTAATATATTTGCATTAAGAAAGGTCACTAATAATTCATAATGTTTTAACTGCACCCACACAAAAGTGGGTTGCAAACAAGAGGCAGCTAACTACAAAGAGTATCAGTATTTTTACATAAGCTAGTCACCGTCTCACTGTGCAAACTGTGTCCATCTACAGAACAGCAAAAATTCAGATTTACAAATTAAAAGCTGAGAAATCCAACCACAATAAGAAGGTCAAGACAGACCTTGAGTTTCCTGAACATTCCACAGTTTCACCGCCTTGATTTCCATAGGGTTCTCTGCCCTGCATCCTCTACCCAAGGAGTGGTGCTGAGGAAGTGCACAAGAACCCCACGTTCTAAATACACCTCATCAATGGAAGTGCTTGCTTCTAAAACACCCCTCAAATAAGTGAAACCAGAATAATTCCGTTTGAAACCCCAACGCAGCAGTCTTTGAAACGTCCTGCAGGCTGTTAGCACGTATTTACAGGCACAGACTGCTCCCTCCAAGGGAAAGCCGGGCAGTTTGACCGACAGCCCAGGAGCCAGGTGCCCGTGGGCACCCGCTGCGCCGTGTCCATGCCGCCTGCACACGGAGCGCTCCAGCCGGAGCACAGGAAGGACGATCTGCCTTATGCTGGTGATAAAACAGGGAAGATCCCACTACGCACAGCCTGCCTGCTCCCTCCTGATATACTCAATGTGCTCTAGGAATTAAGTAATTACACTGTTTATGGTATTTCAGTAAATTCAGCATTAAAAAAGCATATGTGTTGGGCCACTTGAAGATTCATTTAGAGCTGGCTCTACGTGTTCTGTGGAAACTCCACTCACACTTGTATTTAACAGAAATACACGAGAAACCACAGACTGAAAATGCACAGTAATTTGCCTAGTAGTAAAATTTTATATGACCACATTAAGACATTTTGCAGTAGCAAAACCTCTCCCTCTCATAGACCATTGCAGAAGCTCGAGTCAGCTGTTACAAATAAAAGCAGCCTATATACTTCAAGGTTAGATTTTGTTTAATGCCTTATCCTTTGCTCTATGCAAGTAACAACAAACTGCATCTGTAGGTATTGCTCACGAAGAACATTTTTTAGCAAAAAGCTATTTGCAGTTTTATGGCAGAGCATTCCACTAGCTCAGGGGTAAAAACACAGGTTTCGTATGCTAAAAATTGAGAGCATACATGGTGCAATACGTCACAGATCAGAATGAATCTGTGCTGTCGTCTAAGCTCCTATATAAATATTGAGTCTAATTAATTTCCTTTTACATCATATGTAAAGATCTGAAGCACACTCACACACCAATTCCAAGAAATAAATCCCCCAAAGTCAGCCTCATGCACTCGCTCACACTCAGTGTGCACAGAACAACCCAGCAAAGACTAACTTCACCATTGAATGTGCCAGCATAAAATAACACACTTTGGTATGTTACAGCACCCACTTGGTCACCTGCAGTAATTCAGCACAATCCACCAAAATAAGCAGAACAGGTAAATATAAAGACCAAAAAATAATGGACAGACAGACGGATGGATGTAAAAGGCAAAGAGGGTGGCTACGGTACTTACTGAAACACCAATAAATACACACATTTTCTGCATTAAATATTCCAGGGCATTACAGCAGTAGCAACAAATCCTATTGAGAACCCTGCCCCTTGCCTCTCTAATGTTTGCCATAAAGGTCTACAAACAACTCTCCTGCAGAGCGCTTGTAAAACAAAGGAAAACACTTCCAAACAGGACCATTTTCCATTAGAAAACATTAAAAATGACAGTTGCTCAAAGTAAACAATAGAGTGTTCCTGTCATCCAGGGGAAGCCAGGCATTTTTATTAACAGGTCAGAAGAGTTTAAAGATCATATTAAACCCAAACCTCAGGCACACTGAACTCTCTCCTATGATATGCAATGGGAGTATTCCTTCCTCATAAATCTGCATGCTAATCCAGAGCGTTTATTAAAGATGTGTATTTCATGTCTGTGGAGTAGATCATGTAACTTCTTGGCAAAGGCAACAGCATTTATTTTTCACTAACCGTTAAAATTCCTTGTGTAAGTTTGTCATGGGTTCAGCCCTTTCAAGCAAACAAAGCAGTGTCAGGAATCACAGATCCATCGCTGCAAAGTGAGCTGAGCTCCGTCCCTGTGAACTCATTTCCAACACCCTCACTACATAAAACCCGTTCCAATCACACGCTGCCTGCAATGATATTTACGTGTTTGAAATGCCTCAAAGGGGTCCAACAAACTCGGTGTCAGTAACATAACCAGTCCCTCGGTAAAGCCTCCAACAGAATATAGCAGTATTTAAAACAAAACGCACACAGCTTTTACTAGCTGTGAACATGGTAGGAAGTGAAAGAAAACAAAGGCTCCTCGCCGCATCTGGACCAAATCTGACCTTTGTTCATGTATTTGGTGGTAATTTACAGACATTCCATGCTGGCCTATGGGCTCATTCAAGGGGTAGGGTCAGCGTTACGATGAAATATTTACAAAGACTCAGAGATGGAAACTAACTGTGCTGCAAACTGCTCATGTCCATCAGCTCGGACAGACGAGCCCAGTGGCCAGCGGGCCACTGAACACATCCTGTTCTTTTCCAGTCAGCACCTGCATGGCTCTGGGTTACACAGGGACATCTTCACCTGACATCCACAGCATGGGACCATCAAAATTTCAATTAAAAACGATAAACACCCCCCCCCCCCCCGATTACTGTGTTTCCAGGGAACACGGATCAGCACTGCACTGATGGGGAAATTGTTCTGGTTCAGTCAAACCAGGCAAAGCAAAACCCCGTTAAACTGGCCCTGGGTGTTTAAGCGAATTTGATCTGGTTATTCTTTGTCAGCTAGAGCTGTGACGCTGAACACAACCTCTCTGGACTCAGTGTTATTGTATCTCACTCCTAGCTCTGGCTGCACAGCAGAGGAAAACATGAATCTTAGAAAGCATCTTTCTTTGGGGAAAAAAATGTAAAAGATCTCAAAGTGGCAGCCACCTCCCATAAAACACATTAGTGCGAGCTGTGCGTGCGAGAACTCTGCACGGAAAATCACATTTCAGCAAAGACCAACATGCAGCCAGTGTTAATAATGTTCAATTCAGAGACAAAACGTGCACACTCACACACGGCTCACTAAAAGCCATCACTAAATGGTGTCAGTGTGGACACACAGCACAGGCACCTACAGCACGGTGTCTGCTTAAGCCACCTTCCAACCTCACAGCTGGCACAGATTGCCAGGTACGAGCAAATCCTGTTAATGCCAGCAGGAGTTAAAAAAGACGAGCTGTACGGAATGCGACCAGCCACTACAACAACTCAGAGAGGTTGTGTGCCCCGGAATCCGGGCAGACCCGAGTAATGGAGAAGTTCCCGATCCGCCGGGGTCTGGGGAGCTTCCCGTGCCGGCTGCCCCCCGCCACCGGCACCGCAGCCGCCGCTTCTGGCTCCGGTTCCGTGAGGAGCGCGGTGGGAATGCGGTGGGACGCGCACACAGCGCTCAGCCGAGGGGCCGCCGCTCGCCCGTGCCTGCCCGGCCCGGGCCGTCGGTGCACGGCAGGGCCGCACCAGGAGCCAATGCCCCGGCGCGTTCCCCCGCCGCCGCCGGTGGGAATAAAGCAGCCACCGCCGGCGGCTGTGTGAAGTTGGGGCTATCGACCTCACCCTGGTTAACACCGCACAGCGCAGCACACGGAACGGCGCTGGGCACGGTCAGGAGCTGCCTACGTTCACCCTGCCCGTGTACACCGGGAGCTGCTGGATGTAAATCCCAGCCGGCCAGAGCGCCTTCAAACCCAGGTCAGCGGGCGAATGAGCCTGGTCTGCAACACACTTTCAAATACTCAGAGGCACGGCAACGGGAAGTTAAATTATTTCCACCTACAGCCTGTTCTTTTTCACCTACTGTATCTTTATCACCTCCAAAACCAGTTAGTTATCTGCTGGTCTGTGTGAATTTCCTCATCTGAAGAACCAGCCCATTCAAATCCTTCAAGTGACTAAAGTGTGAAACAAAATGAGTGCCTCTCTGCATTGTTGTAAAACTGGTTTGCTGTTTTATGTTAAGCCTCTGAAATACTAAAACATATCCTTATATAGGAACACTGATTAAATGGTTTTCCTTCCAAGTGATGAACTATTTTAACAGCAACATTGTGGTTACCGTGACCAGAAAGCAATTACTTATTTCACTAGATGTTACTAAGAATAGTGGTGATCAAAGTGAACGTAGGAGTGCTGCTAAAGATGTTAAAGAAAGCATCGCTCCATATGACACACATACACAAAATATACATGATTTGAAGCCAAATTACACTTTTAATAAATGCGCTGCTCAGGATTAAATCACTTCTCAGGATTAATTTTTTTTACCCGAAGTTACTCTTTAAAAATGTATTTCTAAAAGAGCACGGTGTGCGGCTCTGCAGATCTGTATGCGTGTGTGAGTGCACACATAACGGGGGGTGTATATTGTGAGAGAATGTATATATGTGTTCGAGTCTGCCAAGGTAGAAGTGACAGGAACTGTGATTTGTGCTAACTAGCTATTGATCCAGTCAGATCTAGATGTTGTGTACAAGAAACAATAAAAGAGAAGGGGCCAGGAAGGATGCTGTGTGCAACTCCATTTAAAAATGGAAAAGAAGGGCCCCAAACAAACCAATTTATGTCCTTGCCTGGGTGAAGCATGGAGAATGCTGATGGGCTTCCCGGAGTCTGCTGTGCATGCTAAACACTCCCGCTTGAAATGAGAGGCTCCTGCACTGGGCATTAAGCATGAACAAAGAGACAAACCGTGGGGGCTAGGATTCACGCTTCAGAAAGCCAAAGCTGGAAAACCAACCAGAACCAGGGGTAGGGAATAGCCCAGGTTTCAAACCAGCTCCCTCCTGATTTTCTCAACACCTTCCTTAGCAAAATTACTGAAGGCGGAGGACTGTAAAAAGTCAGCCTGTGCCACCAGCTGTAATGAAAGCCATTTCAAACTACCCGAGCAGCACCGAGCCACCAACTTTCCTGGGCACAAATAATGAGTTTATATCTCGTAAATTACACACGTGTTCTTAGAGCACATCAGAAATTGCCGCCGTGTGCCCACACGGCAGCACGTGCACTTGCACCTATTGTAATATTCACCCACACGGCCAGGCAGTTTGGAAAATACGGCTTTGATAAGATAAAAGAGAAGGCAATTGAATCTATAATAATCTTTATCTCAAACAGCTTTTCCAATACAAGGCTTTCCATTAAAATATTTTTTTTCCTGAGCTTGGGGAATTATGATGCCCTCTGGACATGGGGAAGGATCAAAAATGACAACTAATGTTGAAATTAAACATCTGTCAACTAAGCAAGTTTTCTATCAGCAGAGCCAGAGCCTTGTTTTAAATTGCCTTTCTATTAAAGAAAACGAAATTATGTTAAGAGCCTTTCAGCTCAGTACTGCACCGCTGGAAGGCTCCTACTGCAAGCAGGGAAATACCTGGCACTGGGGGGGACAGCACCACTCCCAGCATGGCTGCACGGCTCAGGAAAAGCCCTCTGACAGCTTGAGGGAACCAGCTGGAAGGTTTGGGCAGTGTGGGGCTCGGGGAGCTCCCCCCCCCAGCGCCCCACAACCACAGGGCTCCATGGGGAGCCCCCTCCTCAGTGCTCCATGAGCAGGAGCACCCGGTGGTGCCTGCTCAGCACCCTGAGACCCCAGGCCAGCCCCTCGGGGAGGGGTTGTCTGCCCCCCAGGAGGTGTGATGGGGATGATGATGGCACAGACACCATAGGCCAACATCGCCCAATGCTGGCTGGGCAGCAGGCGCTTCATCCCTGCCACTGCCTACCCCGGCGCAGCCACTAGCATCCCGTGCCCCAGCCTGGTGCTGGAATGCACCCAGCACCCACTGAGGTCGCCACCATGGGTCTGGGACCACCATGTGCCCAGCATTCCAGGGCCAGAGCTCTACCACCTACCACCTCCCGTTCCCCGAGCAGCCCACTATCCCCCCACCATCGGCCAGCACCCATATGGGATGATGGATACCTTCTTTGCTGGGATTCGGGGGCTTGGGCTTCTCCCAGGGCGCCATGGGCTTGTCCTCCTCCTGCCCCTCCATCAGGGCCTTCTCGCCAGGCAGGTACCAGGTGGAGTTGTGCTCCGCCATCAGGGAGTCCAGGTCGATGGTGCTCATGGCGCCCTTGACGCCCTCTGAGCAGCAGCTGCCCAGGTCGCTGTCCCCGTTCTGCCCTGCACACTCTCCCTTCTTGCTCTTCAGCCCCAAGGGCTGGTCTTCCGAGATGCTGAACTGCTGCCGCTGGAGCTGGATCTGCGCCTGCAGGATCTCCAGGGGGTGGATCTCATCCTGGGCCGAGGTGCTGGTGGGGGTCCGCACCTGCTCCATGCTCGGCGTGCCAGGGTGGGCAGCGGCGGTGGTGCTGAGCCCGTAGCTGTCAGGGGTCGAGGTAGACGTACTGAGGAGGCCAAGGGCCAGGGGCTTCTGTCCGTTGAGAAGTGCGTGCTCCCCGCGGGGCAGCTTGGGCGAGCCGCCCAGCAGCGGGCTGCGGGTGGGCTTGGAGGCAGCGTTGTCGGAGCTGGAGGACACCTCATCCTCATTGCCGTAGCTGGTGCTGACCTCGTCGGGAAAGTCCACGTGCGGGGAGCTGCCATCCGACTTGGTCACGCTCTGGATGCCGCTGTCCAGGGAGGACATCAGGTCGGGCTGCTCCCCCAGCAGCAGCTCGCCGCCCTTGCCCCAGGATGGCGAGGTCAGGGGCTTGTCATGGGGGGTGCCCCCACCACGCTCAGTGCCCACGGCCCCCGGCGGGGCCCCCGCGGCCGCGGGCTGCCCCGGGCTGACCCCGGCGCCGCTGCCCTCGGCGGCAGAGAACT
>JASSUY010037931.1:0-14850 GCA_032466535.1 Forpus xanthops | reverse complement strand
GGCCAGGTTGGACATAGCCTTGGGTGGCATGGTTTAGTGGGAGGTGTCCCTGCCCATGGCAGGGGGGCTGGAACTGGGCGATCTTAAGGTCCTTTCCAACCCTAACTATTTTACGATTCTATGATTCGATGAAATAATGGAAGTAATAGATGAAGTACTCCCTTAAAAATACAGCCCTCCTTTATTCCCCAGATTATGACCTTGTACATTACACTGAACAGCCTATTTTTAGTACTCTTGCCCTCAAATGTTATCCAATTCCTCCTTTGCCGCATCCTGAAAGTCCTATTTATTAACAAATTTGTATCAGCAGTTTGCCTCCTATTTATGTCCAGATGTTCATCAAATAAATGACAGATGAGCTGACTATTCATTCTGCACAATCACATTTGCATCCCTGAGCTGATTCATCCTATTTTGAAGATCAGGAAGGGTAATGGCTTATGTTTACACACGCAAAATTTTTGCAAGAATTATCAAGAGTCAGACTTGCATGAGAAATAGTTCTGTATATCCTCCCAATTACTTAGTCTGCCTGACTACACATTATGTTATTATCTTGGTATGTCGAAATATTTTACTTTCAAGGACAGACACTTGGACCAATTTTACAGGATTTAAGGAATAATTGTCTAAGTTCAAACACTATTAAAATTTAATTATACTTTTAAGCAGCTTTGTTTCACAAAAGATAAAATTTTCAAGATACACTACTTTAAATTTCAAAACAGAATCTCAGCAAGTCCATATCCACAGATTAAGAACAGAGGCTGCATCAAAACACTTCTGATGATACTCTGCAAAATACAGCTACCATTCTATAATAAGTAGGGATAGAGGACTCCAAAAATACTATTCTAAACCTGCCAGAGACTTTGCTAGGTAAACAAAATTATCATTAAGAGAAAGTCGATGGGAAAATATGGTGAATGTATATAAGGCCTGTAAGAACTTTATCAGGAATATATATATGATGAAAAGCTTCTGCCTACTCCAAAAGCCTCCACTGAGAGGCATGTGTTCCTTCCCCTCTGCATCGTTCAGCCTAGCAAGTTAAAAATTATGCTAAACAAAGGAAATTTAACTAGTAAAAGCATAAGCATTTATTGTGGAAGCAGTAAAAGGTAATGCCACACAGTTATAAAGAGATATTATCAAGCAATTGTATGGCATCAGAAAGCCTGGAAGCAGAAAAGAGTTTTATTCCAGTGAAAACACCTTCTTTTATGTGCTACTGTATATGCTTAGAATTAATCCATCATACAGTAAAATGTTTCAAGATTAACCTCTTACAATACTGAAAACCTGATGTAACTGTGTTTTATAATAGCTATGCACATCATGCTGAACTGGGAAATTCTTGTTATACTGTTAATGAGAAGCACGGCAGCTCATGCTCTGGCAGATGGCTTCACATTTAAAACACTTTAACATCCTGGGAGCTCATTCCAGATACCACTCAATGCGATGCACAAACCCCTACAACTCTGACAAAGGTCTGACAAAGCAAGAAACACACAGGCACTACGAAAAAGGTCCCTCTGCTAAGTGGCTTTCAACTGAGTAATATGGCAGTAGTTTTGACACAGCCATAGACTAGTAAACATTTGAAAAATGAAGAGACTACAAATCATATGCAGTTTACCAGAAGTACCTCCCTCCCTCTGCTCTGAAAGGTAGTTTCAGACAAAACAAATCCAAATGCATTTTTTTCTCCCTTAGTCATACAAAAAGCAGGAAGCCATTTGATGTCCAATGTCTGACAGCATGAATTTTGAAAGTCTAGTTCCAGGTCAGACCAATGTTGCCTGGCAAACACATGAGATTAAGAGTTTAATTCCAAATAGCAGAGAACAGTGGAGCAATCAATTACTGCCCACACTTCCACTGGAGACTACTGTATTTCTGGTTTTGTCGTCATCCCATGTCTGCGTCTAATTTAGCTAGAATTCTCTCCAGAGCCAAGATACCAAAAAAGGAAGTGGGCATTTATCGAATTGTTACTAGTGTTATAACTGCTTAATCAGTCTCGCATCTTCTAACAGATAGAATTGCTGCATTCTAGTAGGCAATGGTAAGTATCAGTACACTCAAATCTCAGGAAAAAAAAAAGTGAATTGTAATTATTTTAACTTTCTATGTCTGAAAAACATCAGTCAGGAATTTAGCACTTCACCTATGTAACTGGAAGAGTATTCCTAACTAGAGAAGATATCACAATAAATACTCATTTGACAATGTGATGTGTGCTAATAATATGCACAAAATGAGTTTATTTGTAGTATCAGAAGTTTCTCTTCTCAGACATTTTATCTGCCATTCAACATGTATATAACTTCAAGAATTAATAATTGAAAAAAAAAAAAAAAAAAAAAAATCAAAATTTCCAAACAGATAAGCTTTCCAAAAACAAAAATCCATGTCAATATTACATTCCGTTCTATGCTACTTAACAAAATTGCCTGCAACTCACCCATATTCTAACATCGACTTACGAAATCCATGATCACTATATAGAAAATTAATTTTGTGGGAACATACTCCAAGATTCAAATATTTCCTAACTCTACAGGTAAGCACTTGAGGGGAAAGGACTATTTCCTTTGTATAACTCATAAGCTGATGAGCATGTTGCTGTAGTTTAGAAGAATACATTTATACACATTTTTTTTGCATTTCACAGCAAGTTTATCACATCAAAGACATAATCAAACCATGAAATAAGATCTACATTCAGCATACACACAAGGAGAATATTAGTTTTAATATTAAAATATATATAAATAACATAAATATAATATAAACTGTTTGTTTTAGAAGAAACAAACAAGTCCTCCATCTGTACTGCAAGTCTTGAGCCAGGTTTGAAAAGTCATCCAGATGTACAGACTAAAAAATCTGCTGAGCCAGCAGATTCATTTGACACAGCTTAAATACGCTTTGCACTAGAGCTTTGATATATCCCTTATCATTGTCTCCTCTGTTCACTGCAGGTAAGACGTGAACCTGCAAGCAACACAGTCCATGCCACCTACCCTCATAGGTACAACCACTACCAACATCCACAGGATTTTGACACCTATTCTCCTCTTCAAGTAAGCTGTGTCAATATTGAGATAGAGGTCAAACTCAGAATTTACCTCCAAAACCTGCTACCTAATGATGCTGAGAGAAACTCCACAGTTGTAGAACTAACAATTAGGAACACAGGTGCATTTAAGAATTGTCACCTTTGAAAACCTTCTGGTTGACATGACCACATTTGTCAAACACTAAATGAGACTTACAGGAAGGCCACGTGAAATTAAGTGAAAGGCTGTACGCTGAGATACTGTTTAATAACAGCACGCAGTGGTCAGAATTCTACCTCTGTATTATTATAGTTACAGCTATGTAGTCACTTTCTTTCAGCAGAAGCTTGCAGCTTACCAATTGAAAGCTAGATAACGTTCAGGATAACACTGAATCCATAACTGAGAATTTTTTCAGGTGCTGTACAGGAGAGAGTAACTTCATCAGTTTTATACCTGCATTCTGTTTCAGATTTATGTGCTTCTCTGAATATTTCTCCCACTAGTGAGGAAGAAGTTAAACCCTTTAAGGGTTGCGAACAGACAAACAGCTTAATGCCCTTGCATCCATACATTATAACAAGGCAGCTCCTTGGCTGTTTTGAGAACAGTACATTGTTCCCTTTTTCTTTCATTTGGGCCAATAGTCAAAAGATACTTTCTGAAAGTCCATAGCAGAAAAGAACAAAAATGAATTACAGTTTTAGGATTGCAAGAGGCTTATATTTATATGTAGTATTAATATGTGAACCTATTTTGCATAATATTAGTGATTTAAGAACTATTAAAGATACAGCTTTAAAGCAATCTCAATCGACTCCTAGGAAAAAGGCTGAGTGTATTTTAAGCAATTACTAGATATATCAATTTAGCTACTGCAGAACTTGTGCAGAACAAATTTGCATGTGAGGTCACTGTATGAGTTCAAAACTCTTTAGCCAAACCAAGTGTAATTCATGCTTTTACTTTAAAAAAGTAAGCTTTATTTTGCTCTACAAAATGCGTAGAACAATCCCAGGTAACTGGCTCTGTAACCAATTTCTACATACCCCTTTTAACTAAACATTAGCTTCAGTCTTCAATGCCAAGGCCAGCCCTACAGAATCCCTGACCCAGGAGACCAGAAAGAAAGGAAATCTTTCCCTCGTCTGAGAAGGACTGGGTCAGAGAATACTTAGACAAACTTGACATTCACAAGTCCATGGGCCCTGATGGATACACTCATAAGTGCTGAGGGTACTGGCAAACATCATCGCTAGGCTACTCTTGATCATCTGTGAAAGGTCATTGCAATCAGGAGAGATGACTGAGGAATGGAAGAAGGCAAATGTCACCCCACTTTTAAGAAAGAGCAAGGAGGATGACCCTGGGAACTACAGGCCAGTCAGCCTCACCTCAGCTCCCTGAGTCAGGCTCTTCTTGGTGGTGCCAAGTGATGGGACAAGAGTCAATGGGCATAAGCTAAAACACAGGAAGTTCCATGGGTAAGAACTTCACTGTGAGGGTGACTGAGCATTCAAATAGGTTGCCCAGGGAAGCTGTGGAGTCTCCTTCTCTGCAGAAACTTGAGATCCATCAGGATGCAAACCTGAGTAATATGCTCCAAGTGACTCTGCTTGAGCATGGAGGATGGCCTAGATGATCACCGATGGTCCCCTCTAACCTCAACCATTAGCTGAACATCGCTCAACACACAATTTCTCCCTTTACTTGAAGATACTTTTGTGGGAAACTTTTTCTACAGCAATATCTTCATCTTATTTCAATTAGAAAAGAACACTCAATGTCTCCATTTTACTACCATATGCTTCTCTGTTTTTCATAAAAATGCATGACTTTGAAAGCAAACACTTGTCTTATTCAGAAACACTCTTGTCAGTCCTCAATAACAGCAAGGGGAAATAATAATACTAGATGGAGGATATTTTATCTTCATACTTAACTTACTATGTGATAATAGGTGCCAAATAGACAAAGCCACAGAAGTACCAGTTTTTAGCAGCAAAAGCATTAGATAAGATTAGCTCTAATGTGGTTTACAAACAGTGCATTTCCTAACTGCAGGGCTAAACATGCCTCAAGACTCCAGCTGCAGAACATAATAAATGCTTACAACATACAAATTAGGTTCTTTCAAATGGACTAGTTTTTCCATGACAAAGCTTGTAACTAATGGCACGAAAAAATGCCACAGTGTATCACACCAACAACTTACCTTAGTATCCTTTCTCCTAAGACAGAGGCCAAAAGCAGTTACTTAGGCAACTCTATCAGAACAGGGCAAGCATGCACAACCCTTCCAACACTTACCCATGTTCAAAACATCAGCATCTTTGCTAATGAAAAGAAGTTTCTCTGACATAAACTGTCCCAACAAGCTCAACTTTTTACTTTTAGCACACAACTGCTGTGTTTTAATACAAGATAAGCAACTGGGTTTTTTTTAAAGTATGAATAAACTTAGTATCTGTACATAGTCTCCTTCAAGCATCACTGCACATTTTTGCATATAAAGTTTAGTATTTCAAGACTCCTGTTAAATATCAAATATTCCAGGAAAAAGTGTCTGCTTCAGTACATTTTTAATTAACCAGTAACTCTTGTGAGACAGTGAACATTTACTTTAATTTACACCCATTTCTTTGCATCTCTGTACCAACTTTCAGTTTCTCAACATCATGAGTTTACCGATGAAACTTTAAAGCATGTCCTGGGTTCAGCAGTAGTGGTCATTTTTCTCCTTCTTAGAAGCTGGTGCAGTGCTGTGTTTTTGACTTAAAGCCTGGGAACAGCACTGATAACACTGATGTTTTTAGTTGTTGCTCAGTAATATTTACTCTGATCAAAGACTTTCTGAGTCTCATGGTCTGCCAGGGAGGAAGGGGGAGCCAGGAGGAAGCAGAGACAGGACACCTGACCCAAACTGACCAAAGAGGTATTCCATACCACAGCATGTCATGCCCAGTATATAAACTGGGGGCAGTTACCCAGAAGGGCTAGATAACTGCTCGGTTGGGCTGGGTATCGGTTGGTGGGTGGTGAGAGGTTGTATTCTCTTCCTTGTTATTTCCCTTATCATTGTTATTATTGGTGGTACCAGCAGTGGTTTGTGTTATAACTTGGCTTCTGGACTGTTCCTATCTCAACCCGTGGGAGTTACATTCTATCGATTCTTTTTCCCATCTTTCTGGGTGCAGGGGAGAGTAAGGAGAGGAGTGAGCAAACATGGCACTGAGTTACCAGCTGGACTTAAATCACAACAAAGCAATATATTAAAAACCACTCACTACACTTCTTCTACTTAGCTTTTATTAAGTATCAGCTTTACAACAGCTACAACCTGACCACATCACTCTGACTGCAGCCACACTAATAAAAATGGTCAGTCACCAGTTAGTTGGTCCTGAGGCTCTTGGGAGAAACATCAGGAAAGGCATTACTTACCTGCATCAGTTTTCTTGACAGCTCATTAGTGAGAAATTCCTCTTCCTTTTCATAGTTTACTGCAAGCGTTTCTTTTTCTTTCTGCAGAGCTTGAATCTTCTTAAATAGAGTATTACTGATGAATTCCTCTTCTTGCTCTGCCCTTGCTTGCTGTGATGTAAAGATATAGTTTTAAGTAAAAAGAGAGCAAGTTTACATATTAAAAGATTCAATTATTGTATTTTCCTTTAAAAGCCTTCCCTCCTTCCCTTGCTATTATCTTGCCCACAGACCTGGAGAACAACAGTAGGCTAAATCTAAGAGCTGTTACTATCTATCCCCTTTTCTAACATAATAGCACCTTTCTTCCTTTTTTCTTCCGCATCTTTCAACTTGGGAAACTACAGTGGTACTCTAAAGAGGTTCTCTCCCCAACCAAATGCAAGAACTTCCCAACCTTTCAAGCTTTATAAAAGCATTACTGATTACCAGGGACCTACTTTTACCTACTCTGTTCCTAAAAACAAACTCACTTCTAAATGTTCCATTATTAGCTGAAGCACATCTCTGAGACTGCTGCCTTCAGCAATGTGCCTTCTTTCCAGATCCCTTAGGCTGCAGCCCTGCTTTCTAAGAGTCAAAAAACACATTTATTCTTTCACCCAGACATGGTCCTTGGTTCTGAGCTGCAGGCAGCATGGCTCTTTCATGAGGATTTCCACCCAATCACCACACCAGGAAAATATACTACTTCCCAGAACTGTTACCTCACTACATTCAACATTAAAAAATGCCATGTGGTAGCTCTAACCTGAGGATTTCTAAGTTTCACAACAGAGGGGAGTTACTCTGGAAATCTTTCCCAGGAAGAATCACTAGAGCAGTAGTTTTCATTTTGGCTCTCCTCTAACACCTAGGCATTGCTCCACAGAAAGCCAGCCTATAAGCTCGCTGCATCACATTCCCTACAGCTGTGTGCATGTCGTTTGTGGCTTTTTTTTTTTTTAATGTACATATCAGAAACTTGATAAATGGAACACAGAAGTTATCTTTTGGGATGCTGCTCTAAAAGGCCAGAGATTTCATATGGGCAAACGAAAGATCACAGCTGCAAATTGATGGAGGCAACTCTTAATTCACAGTGCAAACATAGTGCAGAACAACAGAATGACAGAAATTCTGTATTCCGAAGCCACCACAAATGAGACAATGTAATGTTGAGGAGTGTTTTCATCCCTGCAATAAAATCCACATCACCTGAACTACAGATTTGTGATTTACCCTCACTCTAGTAAAAAGATACAAGTTTACAGCTTACAATATGTAAAGATTAGTAAGTCTTATTTCAGTAAAATTTGGTATGATGAAAATTTAAGAACTGATACAGAAGCATAATTAGAGTTTTACTGAAAGCTTAGGTTCCATAATATTCTGCCCAAATGTGCCAAAAACCCCCATCTCTTTACACACACTGTACACTGGAAAAATACTCAAGATTCCATTATGTCAATGACTTTTTAAACTGAATTATACATTCACTAGTAATCGAAGAGACAATTAGGCAAACAAACCTTCCATGCTTACAAAAAGAATTACTTAAAGAATATAAGTGTCTTTAAATTTGGTGGAACAATAGGACAATTGTAAATCTTCCATAGGATATCACCAGTATCGTAAAACCTGAAGCAGTGATTTGGAACCTTCCCAGTTGAATCCCCTTTCCATCAAGTCCTTCTCTTCACATCTTTATCTCTGCCTTCTTTTATCTTCTCCCATCTCTATTGCTTTCTTTCCTTGGCTTACTATCTTAGCTGCTACTGTCATCTCCCATCACCGGTAATGCTATAACTAACTCAGCCAGGAAAAAGAGGAATCAGGCGCATTTTGTCAGTTTAGGAGCTTAGGCCTCGCCCAGCAACCCTCTCTAATGTCTGCGCATGCCAATGGCAGAGAACTGCAAGTCCAGCACATTCAGAGCTAGTATTATTACTTGTCACATCAAGGAATGCAGAATTGTCCAACAGCTCTGAAAAAATGCTGTCAGCTCACATCTTAGAGGATTAAGTGTCAAGGAATCTAACACGTCTATAGCATCATCTATCACTTTCTAAATGTGGCTTTACTTAGAGCTACTAGGAATCCTTTGTCTTCAAAGGTATTTTGGAACAGAGTAAATAAGTCAAATTGCAAAGGTTCATTGTCCTCAAATTGTTAAAAATCATGTATGCTGTTCCAAAACCAACTCCTCCATTGCGTTCACTAAACAGAATTTCTACTGCTGTCTGCTTTACAATGTTCAGACAACAAAGGACAGTAACATAGACCAAGCTTACCTGAAACTAAATTAGAAAGCACTTGGTTGCAAGAACAGAAAAGAATCAGTATGTTTCTACTTTGATTTCTGTTCATCTCCAACTTGCACAGATTTGTTCTGCTCACACTTTGTACCAATCAAAAACTCTAAAATCACACTATTACAGCACCAAGCCTGCACAACACTTTGTAGCCAGATCCTGGTGTTACGTTAATGGTGGGTATTAAAGCCAACATGAACACAGGCTGTCAAGATCACAGCCCACTCCTAGCCAAACAGCAATGCCCCTCCTTTGTGCTTGCATGGGTGCTCATGCGGCCAGGCAGCAGGCCAGCACAGGCAGAAGGAGACACCCAAAAACTAATAATCCTTTCCCTTCCTCCTCCCACTTTTCTTTCCAGGATCTCCTTCCTCAACTGGCATACCACATAGGCAGAGTGCTGGCACACAGAAACTAAGAATGAACAGCCATAATTCAGACCTGTTTAAATTGCTCGGCAACAGCCCCCTCTGCCTACACCATGAAGGACACCTCTTGCATTCAACTGGCACAAAGGAAAAGTTGAGTATGATTACATCTGCCTCCATTATACAAAGAATGCATTTCTCAACTGAATAAAAGGCAGGAATTATAAATTTAAGCATGAACTGTAAATTCCAGACATCTATAACATCACATTTAATACAATGAATCTCCACTTAAATTACCCAATGGTCATTAATTTCAACACAAACTTTTTAGTCAAAAGCCATCATATAATTATTAAGACTGAGTAAAAAAAAAAATCACATGATGCATTACTGCATTTCTTCTAAATCCACATTTTCATTCTCAAACTTTCCCTGCATGTTGTTACTCATTACTTCGAGACAGTTCAATTAGCTTAAGTAATAAAATACTTCATGTTTACCTTAACATTACCCGAAATCTTAAAATCTGTTACTCAGCCCATAATCTAACTGGCATTGTAAAGCAGTCATTAAAAAATTCCCAGTTTTTAATACTGTTTCGTGCACAGGCTCTGCCACTCCAATATTTTTCTGGATGTGTATACACTGTTTCTATATGGATAATCTGCCTTTTTATTAAGTATCTTTATTTGAAAAGAGGCTCTGATATGATTAGCTAAAAAAGAGAAAAAATCAGAGAAAGTAGGTCTTCTATGAGGGTATAGCATCTTATTTCATCTCTGTTATCCATTTCACATTCAATATCCAAAACCACTAATAGCAATTCACTCTGTTCTGTGTGCCATATTACAAAATAAATTGCTAAGGCTTTGAGTGATATAAAATGATAACACCTGATCAGTCTGCCTCTGGAAATCTGAAGCAAGTAATCTACTTCCACCACAGATTTTCTGCATAACCAGTCATGTTCACTTGCCTCCTGTGTCTCAAAACTGCATGTATGGCTAAGAGCATTTCATGAACAGATCCACTAATGAAAATCTGTAACTATTGTGGACAAAAGCAAAAATGGCAAAGACTTTGCAAGAAATCAAGAATGAAGAGGGGTGAAAAAGCAATTCATACACATAAGATACATAAAACCTATTTTCTAAGAAGAAAATCCTATTATTCCTAATGTGACATTTTGATCACCAGAAGAACTGATGTATAAAGTGTTGTAAAAACTTGTCCTTGGGATCTTACAACCCAATCAGCTAATTTTAAAAGAATTAAGAAACATATCGATCCTAAACTTTATACAGTGACTGAGTATCATATTAGGAACTGAATCTCATCCAAAGTTATTTTTCCACATGCTGCATATACTAGCATAAACTGTGAAAAGCTAGTGTTAAAATCTTTCCTTGTTCTCAGTTCTTCTTTCTGTAAATACACTTTTATCAGACCAAGTTCACACTGCTATCTTTCCCTCTGCCCTCTTGCTTCTAGTACATGCAGCAGCTTCTGCTTATAGCAGGATCCTTTCTTTTGGTATCACTGACCACACTGCACTAGTGGTACTATTTTATGAAGGAGCAAACCCCAATTATTTTCTGTGAGGCATCAGCTTAAACACAGTTACATTATTAGTGATCTGACATGACCAAGTTCTTGCATTTCAGTTTTCTCACTACAGACACAATTTCAGTAGCAACTGCTTCACAAACTGCTCCAGTCACCTACACTTGACCACCTGCAAGCACGCCTGGTTTGCAAGGTGACAAAGCATCACCTGTCTCCAGTAGCATCCGTAGTAGAGGCAACACTAGATTTCAGGAGATCTTGTTGGAAACAGACTATCAAGTACTGCTTTATCTAATCTACTCTTGAAGCTTCCTCGTGTTTATGGCAAGAGCCACCACAACCTCTTCACCATTCATCCACCTTTTTATGGTGCATTTTCTGTTGACAGAACCCTATGGGCAATATAAGCCTGAAGATGGAGCTGAAGAGCAGTTTAATTTAGTTACTGTACACAGAAACTAAATCTTAGCTGCTGAATATAGACTGAAAGGTTGAAGCAACCTTGGAAAGAGATGATCTCAGCTGCCGCACATGTTACACTCAACTAAAGCTGTCACTTTAGTAAGACTTTTGGAAAGGCTGCTATCTGAAGAAAAAAAAAAAAAAAAAGGGAAAGAAAAAAAGAGGTAAAAAAGGCATGAAGTGCAGAAAGTTACAGCTAGATGATTTTAGAACATGCATTTCTTTCATAAAATAAAACCAAAGTTTCCCAATTCTGAAGTATACACTTCCTAGGAATACGCACACAAGTCACTGCTCTGGCCATACTTTTTGGCACCAGCTGAAAATGCTATGAAAAACTACTCGTTTACAAATGCAGTAAGTATTCCAGTGAACTGACACTATATCCTTGCAGGAGGAACTTTCACAGTGCAGATCTCTCAGGCTGAAGCTACTTTTTCACCTGCACCTGAAACCAACACACTGCATGCAATGTGTGTTTTGGACAAGGAGAAACACGAAACACCACAAGAACAGAAGACAACAGTAACTCAGATCTGAACTGCTCACAGTACTGCCAGCTATCACAACTGCCCAGCTGCAAACTTCAATTTGTAAGGGATGAAGGACAAGGAAGTTCCACTGAAATCTCAGTATGATGTTCGCATAGCTTACCCACAGGTAAAGGTACTTTTTCAGTTGGGTGGCTTATCTGCAGAGAAAAGAGAGTGAATGCTCGCGGGGTTGAAATGGTGAGCTGGAATTAAAGTTCCGAGTTCAATTTGTAGTGTCATTTCCTGTTTAATCTGTGGCAGCCCCTCAGGGCCACTCCCTTAGTTTGGACATAAAGTACTTTTTTTTCCCCCTACTTTAAGATGTGCTTTCAGGAGTAACAGCTATGCAAATAGCAGAACTATGCATTTTTATTCTTGGATGTACAGCATCCCACAGAAGCCTCATACTTTTGAAAACAAACCAACAAGCAGTAACACCTAGGTATGTCTCCTTCAGACTCCCAAGCTGCTGGGCTTTTTTCTTTTTTAAAAAACGCACAAATGTGGTAGATGAGGAGGGAAGAAGAGGTTGGTTGGTTTGTTTTCAAAAAAAAAAACAAACCACTAACTTAGGGGCTTACCAGATGGTATTTACAAAACACAGTAACACAGGAGGGAAAAAAAAATAAAAATCAGTACTGAACCTCAGCCTGTTAACTTCAACTACTCCAGATGTTACCTATCATGTAACATTAAAGCCACACACATAACTGCCTCAAAACACAATCCCTATTACATTTCAGCTATTCTGTAGATGAGTTCAGCTGTAAGAAAGGAAAGAAATGTCTGTGTTTTTATTGTAATAATAACAGAATATCTGTATGATGAGCACTTATTTAGAGTGTAACAATATAGTTCTTTCTAATTTCCATTTATAGTTGGAAATTCTCTCTTCCCTTCATCCTCATCTTCCTTTTTAAAAGGTCAATTAGGTTTTGCCTGGACATGTCAAAATGCTCCTATCACAACAGTCCAACTGCTAACTCCAGTCACACCAAGTTTTTCACTCAGTGCCTACCAAGTAATCCAGCACATTGCCATATGAATCTCCAATGGCCCCACACTCACTACAGAAATGAGATGAGTCAAAGGATGCAAGATATGTATTTTCCTTCCAAGTCAGTTTAAACCATGACCAGACGTCTTCTTGAGCTCAACGTCATTCATGCAGCCTTATGAGACTTTCTCTCAAAAATTCATTTAACTTCAAGACAGTGCATGTATCTTGTTGTTTGGAAAGCCAAACGAGGAACAGCACTTTAAAAGAGCCCTCAGAATTGACCAGCTCCCTAAACACAAAGATTTAGGATTATTAGTACATGTTAAATAATCTCTTAGCATCAGCAATGAAGTAAATTGCTTGATGGTATGCAATTCCATTCCATTTCAGATTTGTAAACACTTAAAATAGCTTCTCTCTGCATTTTGATGCTGACCTGCAAGTCTTGCATAACTGAAACACACAAGTAGTGAAAATCAAATAAGCAAGTTATAAAAAAGTCTCATTTCACAAGCATAAACATTCATAAAATTAATACACTTGGTTCATTACAAAATGTAACAAGCTATAAGAAATTAGTAATACAATCAGTTCTTGATTTTACTTAAATAATTTTAATTTAAATCTCTCTTTCTTCAAAACGGATAACAAATGAGACTGTACTCTATTCAAGGGGTTTTATTATATCAAACCACTGGTATTTAATAGTTAATACAAATGCAGCACATAAAAGCCACATTTTCAGTGATAATGTCAAGACAGAGTCTAGAAAAATGTATCAAACAAATTTTACTTAGCAGTTTAACCATGACCACACACAGTTACGCAAGTCAGTATAATTAAAGACTATATGGTAATAAAGCACCACAAAGGAAAGATTGTATGGCTGTACAGGCAAGTATAACACATTTCCTATTCTGAGTGCTCAACGTCACAACCTTAACATCTGACTATTCATTAGACACATGCTTTATAGCACTTATTTTTCAGTCACTTAAACGTCATCATGTAGAACAAGCTCCTAGACGTTTATCAGGGCTAGAGTCTCTGCTTCAAGTACACAAGAGCTGTAACCTGAGACAACAGAAGTTACAGGCCAAGGCAGGAATGACCTAGCAGGAAAATTAAATCTAGCCCACAGACCTTTCCAAATGGCTCTACTTCTATTTTCTATGAAATGGAGGTTGTTTCTCCATTTTCATCATGGCACATACATACTAAGCCTACATTTCCCACACTTTTTACATTTTCAGAAGCAGTGGATTTCCGATACATGTGTCCGCACGTGAGTACAGCGCATACAAGCAACAAGCTCAGCTCCCCCAAGTCATCAAGTTCACTGCATATAAGAAAAATACTTATTCAAAATACACATTAAATGTTCCTCAGAATGATCATAATGACTGCATGTGCAAACACAGCCAGGAAGGCATTAAGAATGGTGCCATCCTACACAGCTCCCTTCTCAGCCCAGCAGAGCCAAGTGACCATTCCCAGCACAAAGGTTATCATTGCAGAAGACGTGTGTTTTGCTAGGCTATTCCAAATTTTTTTAAGTTTGTGTCCAAGTGCAGATTCACAATGACAGCAAATATGAAAAATAAAACTACACTGTCACATCAAACACTAAACCAAAGTCTGAAATACCTCTCTGAATTAATCCTTGACTGGCTGATGACTACTTGAAAGGAATTTTTTGCTTTACTCTGTGACACTGCCGTTCTACTACTGATTTTTTTGTACTGTTAATAGTTTGCTAGTTAATCAATGTGAAAAACAAACAATACAGAAGCACACGGAACAGATTTTACTGTTGTTTAGCCTCAATATAAAAACTGCTGAAAAAACATCGCAAGGATGCACATATACATGTAACTAGATTTGTAGTTTCATGTTTAGTTTGCCTGAGTTTTTTAACCTTTGGATTTCTGGATACATGAAACTGCTTTTAGCTACTTCTGTAGCATATACTGTTTTGTTATTTGTGTTCGTCTGTGTCATGGGTTCAGCAGCAGCAGTTATTTTTTCTTTAAGCAGTAGCTGGTGAGTACTGTGTTTTGGATTTTTTGG
>JASSUY010037929.1:1006-41181 GCA_032466535.1 Forpus xanthops | reverse complement strand
GGCCAGGTTAGACAGGGCTTGGGGCAACCTGGGCTAGTGGAAGGTGTCCCTCCCCATGGCAGGGGCTTGGAACTGGGTGAGCTTTAAGGTCCCTTTCAGTCTAAGCCATTCTGATTCTGTGGTTACCCAGAGTTCCCAGAAGACTCTGATTTCAGATTCCCACACCCAAAGGGATCACTGATATTTTAAAATCTCACCAAATCATAGGAAAGTGCAATTAAAAGAAGGTAAGTTGCTAACAATAAACTAGTGAACTGGTTCGAGCCACAGTGCAGAATCATTAGTGAGCCTAAAACAGATGGTATTTCATTTTTAGCTACAGGCAAAATGCCAAATGATCTGACTAAATAGAAAAAAAATTCCCTATAGTATTGCATTTTTGTGCATATTGAGTATGGAGACTGAAAGGCAGGAACATTTTTAATATCCTTTCTTTGACAAGCCTAATGCCATTTAATGCTGAAGCCTGTCCTCAACATAAAGCCAAGAGAATAGGACTCTAGAGAAAGCTCACTGCTGCACAGCTTCACCTCTCAGCAAAAGCACATTATGCAGCAAAGCCACATAATACTTACTTCCCATTAAAAAAACAACAAAAAACCAGGCCCTCACAGGTTATCACAGTAGTGACCTTTCAATCCAGGCTTCTATAGTATTTATTGGCTGAAAAGTTGTTTCCATGAATAGCAACTGTGTGGCTTAGAACTGAAAATCTCTTGTCCGTTGCAAGGAACAGCATTTGTAAAGGCAATGGAGTCCAATGAAAAAGCAAAAGGTACCTAACTGTAATCACAAGCCATATACCAAGTGGCTCCTACAAGAGTCTACTACACTTGCACTGGTTTTGCACCCACAGCGATTTTCACTGGAGGACCTTAAAGTAATTCCCAATATCAAGGTCCTCCACATGAAACCATTCCATGAAGGCTTCACATATCTTTGACATGGGTAAATTAATTAAACAGAAAATTAAAATTGGAATTATCAGCAATTATGCCTCAGGAATTTGGCTTTAAAATGAAAGAGAAGAGATTGAGATGAGATTTTAGGCAGAAATTCTTCCCTATGAGGGTGGTGAGGCCCTGGCACAGATTGCCCAGAGACGCTGCGGCTGCCCCATCCCCGGCAGTGCTCAAGGCCAGGCTGGATAGGGCTTGGAGCAGCCTGGTCTAGTGGAAGGTGTCCCTGCCCATAGCAGGGGATTGGAACTGGATGAGTTTTAAGATCCTTTCGAACCCAAACCAGTCTGGGATTCTACAAAATAGCAGCCCAGACTCTGAACTTCATTCTAGTCCATTTGTGTCCACTTTGACAATCAGAAGAGGCCCAAAAGCAGCTCAATCTTTCCACCTAGGATTCACCTAGCACTTGGAAGTCGCCAGCTGGCCTAACTGGCATCTACTTAACACTCACATAGCACTGGTAATCAATGGGAAATCCAAATACTCACCCCTCTGCCCGCCCAAAGGAAAATCCTGCAGAAAAGTTAGCAGTTTCTTTCACAGCGTTGTCTCAGCTCTGCATGATAAGAAAAGGTAACGCATTTTACTTGCCAATATGAAAGGGATTTAAAATACCATTAGATATCAAAGCAGCAGAGCTTCACATTAATATGAGCATATATACAAAAAAATACGTTGTAATCAAATTGCTTTTCCACTTCAGTACATGTTATTGATCACTTTTCCCCCCTCCTGCTGTAGTGGAAACTGTAGAAAATTTTCTAATTCAAATGACTATGCTTTATTCTATTATTACTAATTTGCCTTTGATTCATTAAATTACATATGCATACTGCATTGCACAGAGTCACTTTCAGAAGAGCACTTTAAAGATCTTTAAACCATCTTCCTGCTTTCAAAGTGTCTTATAAAACAAGTTTAATAAGAAGCAGCACTTGGTTTTTTCCAAAATATAATATATTATGACATGAATGCCTAATGTACTTATATTTCTCAATATTATTCAAGGTATAAATGAATATATTAATGACTACACTGTCTTGTGATTCAGAAATTGCTTTATCTCTATAGAAACACAGAATGATATGGGTTGGAAAGGACTTTTACACATTTAGCTCAAGAACCTTACCATGGGCAGGAACAACTTTCACTAGGTCATGTTGCTCAGTAAACATAATACAACTAGAAACTAATGGCAAAATGTATCCTCTTTAGCCTGATTTTAAGTAAGGTAGGCTTCATAAGACCCAGAATAAATAGTCTAAAGCTGTGGAACATGGGAACAAGTTGTGGTAATATGTCCAAAAGTTCATCAGACAGTACCCTCAATTGCTGCTCGTGGTATTCTAGCATGCACAAAACTGGCTGTCCCACATCAGACCTATTATTACCTCTGCTCCAAAGAACACTCATTTTAACTTAGAATGCTGTTCTAGGAAGCTAGCTAGCTTCATGTAACCTTGTTTTTGGAGACAGCAGTTCCACTAGTTCTTACTTAAATACAATGGGAGGCTTTATTACAGAGAAGTTGCATAATAGCTGGTGTCCTGATGGGAACGGCAGCTCCCTTAAAAACTGATTTTGTCAATAGCTCTTCACAGGTGAGAATATCGGCCGTTCTACACCTTTACAGTTTTAGACCAAGTGCCAAGTGGTTCTGAAGGGTTGCTCTTCCATGTCTTTCCATTTTAAGCTTTCTTACGACCTCTACCACCTCTAAACCCCTCTAAGATTTAACTGTAGGATATCCCCAATCATAGCAGGAAAATTTAAGAAAAATCATGTACCTGGAAGCCTTAAAAAAAGCCCAAACAAAAATACCCCAAATAAAAATTCTAGCAGGTAGCAGACTTGGCAAGAACATGAAGGGGAACACAGCTCTTGCCAGTGATCTCATGAACAGC
The DNA here is from genome assembly GCA_032466535.1 of Forpus xanthops. Lineage (NCBI taxonomy): Eukaryota > Metazoa > Chordata > Aves > Psittaciformes > Psittacidae > Forpus > Forpus xanthops. Next base: position 38,315 of record JASSUY010037929.1, on the reverse strand, counting down.
AGCTTTTAGAGAAAGAGCAAGAAGAAACAGGATGAAAGATGGGTCAGGCTTGCACCCACCCCAGATGCTGATGAAATGATATGGCAAATAAGAGAAAGCATGACACAACCTCTGCAAATACTTTAATGCTTGCATACAGGAACTGAAAGGAATAATTTTGGCTTGCAGGGACTCTCATTTCTGCGTGACCCTTTCAGCTGTCCTTCAACAGGGGAAGAGGATAACAGAGACACAATCCTGCCTCTGATGCTATGAATATTACAAAAATAAAGAGATTAGCCCAGCATTTTATCTATTTTTTTACATCTCGAGTATTCAAAAGAAAAATTATCCTATGCTAAAGGTATTGCAATTATCTATTTTTTCTTGTGTAACATTTTAGATAATTTATTTTCCTGTTATTTAAATGTCTCCACTTGGACAGACTGAAATACTGAAGTTACAAATGAAGATTTTTAAGTACATTTCCCCCCCCTTTTCTTCTTTAAAATGTAAAGGATTGTCAAATTCTTTTACTCCTTTGGGGTAGTTTTGTTTTTCAGGTATAAAAATCCGCTGGCTCGGTATTACATGGCTAATACAGTACAATAGCGGCAATGCCTGGCAAACAGAGGTTTTTAAGAAGGTGCTTCACCTAGCCTATGACTTTGAAGGCTTCAAAAATTCCCACTGGAGAACTGAACAATATGTAAGTGTCTTCTGGAATAGGAATTCAAGACAAGTATCTTGATATTGCTGAATAATGATAAACCCTTTCTATCTCCTGGAGTTTTGTATTATTTGTTTGCATTAAAAAACAGAGGCAGCATAAGCTTACGCTGTCTCAGATAATTCCTGGTGGAAAAGAGTTGCAGTGACATGAGCTCTACTCCTGGAATACAAATCTGCATTAAAAGTTCATCTAGCCTGTTCACTTAAAGTACAAGGTATATGACAAAGTACTCAGCAACCTATCTGGTAATTGTATTAGACAGCTGATATTCCCTCAAAATGGCTTATTTACCAATGTAGCTGGTAATCAATCTTTGAGTGATAAAATACAGAGCTAGATTCCAGCCAAGTCTGAACATCATATTTATTCATCATGTTTGATTATATATTGTACTAAAAAAGTTAAAAAGCTCAAACAAATTTTAACTTCAGGCTTTCTTTGCTTAAAAAGTACAGGACTTAATTCAGATGTATCCAATCTTTTCCCAGATTGAGCTTTCTTCCCTGAACTTCTGACCTACGGTTCCATTTTTTATATAAACTTGCTCTTCTTTCCCCTGAGAAAGCTGAATTATTGCATTTTTAGTTACCTGTCCATTTTTCTATTGTGAAAGAATCAAATATGCCTTTAATCAAGACACAATATAAATCAGATTAGTAATGCCTACATACACCTTTACTGATCACTGGACACCTTTGCCACACTAAGTTGGTTTTTGCCATGAATCCTTACACAAATATGGAAGTCCAAGTTCTCATAACAAGGAGCTGCATGTACGAAACCTTTCTTACCAACCACAGGTAATAAATTGCTCTGAACCCATGAGGGCACAGCACAAACAGAAAATGTACAGGTGTGGAACAGATTCAAGCGCAGAGGGAGAATAAAACAAGTGCCGAGTGGAATTTTCTCTGCATTTGGCAGAATGTTTATAGAGAAAACACCGTGAAAAGTGAGAAAAATTCAGAATACTGAATGTATTTTCCAAGTACCTGTGCCAGGAGTAGTAAAAATTGTGATTATTTACTGCATAAATGCTTGTCATATGTATAAAACCTATCGCAGGTCTGGATTTTAAAGCTTATTATGCTGCAAGAAGGAACCATTATTCTTTCCTGTTTACTTCAGTCTAATAAATAGTTCGTCTCAAATATAATAAATAGAAACAAACTTACTGATAAACCACTCAGTGGAATTAATGAATACATCAATAAATTGGTACATTTACTTATAAATGTATGGATATATAACACAAAGCAACTCAAACTATTTCTTTTAAAATAAACAAGAGCACTTTTTTAAACTGAAAACTAAAAAATTAAAGCTAACTGAACAACTTGTTAAATCTGTTTTTCCTTATGGTTCCAAAATGAAAATTAAATTATGAGAACTGCCTGTTTGCATTGCCTGAAGCCAGAAAGTGCCCTATGAATAAGAAGAGACATGCCTAGTGATGAAGCCAGAAGAAAACAATTGCTTGCCAAAAGGCTGGGTTCTGTTACTCACAAAGGAGTGCTAGTCTATCCTTAGGCTTCCACAGGAAAATGAGACCAATACACTGCAAACTAAATCAACCTCTGCCTAAGTTAGAAGACTGACAGGTTGACACAAGATAGTTTTGCGTCGATGCTGCCTACAATTCATTTCTGTAATTCTGTGGCTCAGCATATTATCGATAGCAAGAATTATGAAGTAGTGCTAAACCCAGATATGAACATTATGTGAAAGAATGCCATTTGAGGGAGACAGGGAACTATAGTTTGATAGCAGATATCTTGAGTCTCCCAGATGTCTGAGAAGAAAGAATACATCATCAGTCAAAACAAAAGCCGGTTCATGAACTGCTAAACCAGAAACTGACTGCTCTTGACTTCATGCCAGAGAGGATGCAGTTCATCACAGTTCCACATACTTAATCTCTATCACTGCGCTCAATACTGTGAAACCTAAGAACAACTTTTCTGCCCCAAGGAGCTGAACATTAAAATTAACAAAAAGCAAGTCATGTAGACAATGCAGTTCAAAACTAACACACCATATTTTACCATAAACATGCACCAAAATCGCAATTTGATAGTTGAACTTAGCACTAAATTATAAGGGACCCTGAATGTTCAAAAGATGATGAAGAATAATCTTTGGTGTAGAAATATGCCAGCAGGTGGCTCCAAGGAAATGATAACATGCATTTACTATTTATTTCACCTATACAATGACAAGTCACAGCTACTTTCAAGGTATCCATCCTTAAGGTAGTTTTGCTTTTTCAAGTGTTTAAGCACTGTGCAAGAAGTCACGATCTTAAATGTGCACAGACCCTCCAGAAACAAGGTTCCATACTCCCCAGTAGGGTGTCACCACTGAAAAGTTCACTAGAGCATCCAGGAATAACAGAAAGATCATTTATTACAGCATCCTCTGTAACAGGCTGCTGCTTGCATTTTCTAGTTCCTCCATCACCTCCTGCTACAAACAAGCAGGAAGAGTATGCAGTTTATATGCTCACTCTGTACAAAGGAGAGTAGAGGATGACACAAGACAACTATCTTGATACACAGATCTCACATCACCAGCTACGAAATGACAAGTATGTTAGCAACAGTGAAAACTAAATACAACTCCAAGTCCCACTTCCCTAACATTAGATTACTTCTGATGCTATTCACTTATTTTCCTTGGGTATAAACCATTTGTAACTGTGCATTCACGCAGCTGCGTGCCAGTGAGATCATAATTTAAGATGTTTATTCAAGCACAGTGCAGCTGGGAATCTTAAAGCATTTATAAAGCAGCTGACATGAGAAGTTTTGCAGTTATTTGTAAAGCTGCAGCCTATCCAGAGAGATGCCAGGCAAACATCCCTTGGTGGCTGTGTCCTAGCTTAGTGGCAAAGCAGCAAGCGCAATGTTGGATTTCTGGAAGACAGAAGGGATTATTCACCTCTTTCCAAAGTATTCCAACTTGAACAATGCTGTGTGGTAACAGCTAAATATTACATACATTTAAGGCTATTTTGTTCTTTAAATCAATGTGTTTATTATTTTATTCAAATAGAAACCTCAACAAATAGGCTGAAGTTTTCCTTTTTCTATAACATCATAGACTCATGTCAGGCCTGAATTTGGTCATCAAACTTCAGAGGATTCCTAAAACAGACATGGCATTAGTTTACACAAAGGATCTAATGTACACTTCCACAGTTTTTTATAATATAGCATAGCTAAAAATGGAATTGTGATGGGTCACATTTATACCAGATAAATACATATCAAACATCTGATACTTTCATAAACTATTTTATATCACAAGTTATTAAAAAAGGGCACTAAAAGCTGTATTACACTGAATACTGTCCACAGCATATCTCAATACTAATTTCTATCAGCCTATTTATGTGATACCTTATCTCTTGCTTAAATCACTATCCGCTTTTTTGTTCCATTCTCCACCAAATGCCCAAGCTAGAAAGATATATAATGATTTCCTGGAAACAGAGAAATCCATAGCAGGTAAAAATGCAAGAGGGTCAGATCTGACATGGACCGCACCACACTGCAACGTGCTCTAGTAATTCCCACACAGGGATTGAGCTCAGCGAGCCCTTTCATTTTTCATTTCCACATGTCAAACTATGACAGAGAAACTAATTCACAGCTTCTCAATTTTGCAATTGTGAAAGAGGGAAAATTTACCATGAAGCATGTAAAGACCAGGCTTCAAAATAAAATCTCTGAGCATCCACTGCCGTAAAATCTCACTCACAGATTTCAGCTTACGCCCTTTTCAAAACCTGAGGCACTCAAACCACATCAGTTGCTTCCAAAAGCTTTTCCAACAGTTGTTCATGAATTGTAGCACCTACCATAACCTACTTATAGAATTCGTAAGTTACAGTGAAAAAACAGACCTGCAGACAGTAACATACATGACAGTAACATGCCACATCCCTGGCAGTGTTCAAGGCCAGTTTGGATAGGGCTTGAAACAACCTGGTCTAGTGGAAGGTGCCCCTGCCTGTTGCAGGAAGGCTGGAACTGGATGAGCTTTTAAGGTCCCTTCCAACCCAAAACTTGCCAGGATTCTATGAACATATCCCAGTCCTAAAAGTGCATTTCCTGCTGTTCAAAAGTTTGGGATTGTGAATTTATCTGCACAGCAGTACCTGAGATTTGCAAGGTAAGGAGACAAGGGTATAGGATTTTCTTATTTTAAGTGCCCACAATTATCAACTATCGATACCTAATGAGTTTACCAAAGAGGTCACAGTGTGATGGCTGGCCTGAGAAATTGTCAGCTCCGAATGCAGCTTATTTTTCTGCTGAAAACTCTTGTGGAATTTCTGTGAAGCAGAATCTTTGGTCAAGTAAGTACACGGAAGCTTGTGGTCCATCTCTTTCCCCTTCATTCATGTTTTTGTAGAAGGTGGCTTGTCCATCACCATTCTTCTAAGAATATTTTGGGGTTATTTTGTAACTTTTATTTTCTTTAGGCACTGACCTTTCTTCTATTTATTAAATCACTCCTCACAGGACAAAAAGTTCTCCCTTTTCTGACATTCACTAAAAAACCTCAATGCTTGCCAGCTATAAGATTCCCATGTTGGCTCTACACCTGATCTGAGTGGTTCTACTACAGAGTCTCTCTCGCCAAAATGATGTTTTGGAAAGGAAGACAGGAGACAGACTTTGAAGCACTCTCTAAACAATGTAAAACCCAATAGGCTGGGCTGCATTTGAAAGTGTCCTATAAAGATGAGATGTACCTCAGCCAACCAGCATGAAACAAAATATACCTCAGCAGCTTTTAAGATTAAAGGCACAACACAACTTGCCTTGATATGTAAAAATGGTATTTCTTCACAGCCTATGTTAGATTTGCCAGGTTACCATAATACAATTCAAAAGCCTTATTAAAAGCAGGTGAGCATCACCAAACCGCACTGTTTAGTTCAATGTGACAGGCTAAAACAGTTTAAAAGTGCCCATCGACCTTGTAAACATACATTTCAATCCTGTTAAATGCGATTAGAACGAAACAATTGAAAGAGAAATCATAGAATTCTGAAATAGTTAGGGTTGGAAAGGACCTTATGATTACCTAGTTAAAACCCTCCTGCCATGGGCAAGGACACCTCTCACCAAACCATGTCATCTAAGACTCCATCCATCCTGGCCTTGAATACTGCTAAGGATGGAGCATTGTGATGTATCTATCTACCTGCTGATGCTTGAAAGTACAATTACAATAGCTACGGAGGAACAGCCTTTGTAAAGACTATCTCTTCTCTGTTCTCAGGAGGAATGTTAATACTGTAATAAATACTCCAAAAAACAGAAGGTTCTTCCAGTCTGTCTCTCTGGTCTCAGCTGAAGATCTTAATGTAAATATACTTCATTATCATCTTTTACATAAAGTAAGATTTGTTCTTATGACCAATGTTACATATGCAAACAAAAGGCATATAAAAAGGCCCCATGATTTCTTTTGCACTGGATTATCTCACATCATACAGTGAACTTCAATATTCCTTAATTCAGCAAGTAGGCAACGTTACAGAATTAGTTCACAACTCACTAAAACCAATTCAAACAGAATTAAAAACATTTTTTTACCATGCAACAGAATAGATACCATCTCAGTCCTTCTCTGGGCCAGATGATTGTCCGATACAGCTCTAGCCTAGCAGTGCTTGTTGCAGCAAGGGCTTTTGTTTTGCAGGTGAAGACTTCTTCCTATATGTGTAACATATGACTTGTCCCATAATGGTTTCTGGAGCAGACTTAAGCTACTGCTTTAGTGAACTTAATTCATCTGCACTGAAGTAAGCTACATCTGTGCAGCACTGCTCCTTGTGACAACGTGCATTCTATTATCAATATTGAAAGCATATAAAGTTCAATGCTAACTAGGTCTTTGTTTATAACATTCTTATGGATACATCTCTACTCCATATTAGCCTGGAAGCTCTCCAGTCATCTCACACTGCTTTGCGCCCCAGTAGGACAAAACCCTTCTGAAGCTCTCAAAAATTCTGATCTCAATCCTATTTAAAACAGCTGCAAACTGCCAGAGCCTTCTCATCAAGGCTGCCCAAAAACTGAGCAGTGGAAACACTCCAGGAGTATCCAGAAAACTTATTACATTATGTACCCAGATGCAAAGGAAGTAATGTAGAAAGAAAAATAAAAATGAAAAGGAAAGAAAACACTTTTCAGTTTGCCAGCATCAGAAGGAAATTGAAAGATGCGATCAGAAATAAGGATTTCTATAGTTGATTTTTATTTTGTAGACTAGAAATAAATAAAATGAATACTACCCACAAGTCCCAGTGGACATAATCCACAAGAGCAGAAGTCATAATGATCCAGCACTTAAACCTGTGAGGAATTCCAGAAAAAAACAAAACGAAATAAAACAAACACAACAAACCCATGCAGGAAAAACCAAAACCAAAACCAACCAACCAACCAACCAAACAAAAAAAAAACCCAAACCAAAACAACAAAACAAAACACACACACCAAAACCAAAAAAAACCAAAATGTGCATTTAGAAGTCTGAGAACATGAAAAGCAAACAGCAATGGTTAAAAAAATTCAGAGAATTCCTCTGGTCTGAGTAAGAGGAATTAGCCACTATGAACTGGTTCTCATTTGCTTAGGAATTGGCACAAAGTACAACACCATCAAGTCATAAAAAAATGCAGAGACCATTTGTGAAGATCACCTTCCTCAACAGCACAGCAAAGCAAGTTCCCTGAGACAGCACCCAGAGCATAGCACTGAGGCCGCTAAATCTCTGCACAGTGCAAAGCTGCTGCTGTCACCGAATTATACAGATTGATTTAGGATGATTCTTGAAGCTCATCTAGTTCCAACGCCCTGCCATGAGCAGGGACAGTCTCCACTACACCAGGACACCTTCCTCCTTCCCCTCGCCAACAAATCTCAGCCCCTCACAATAAGATCAGCTATCTTGGCAACCAAATTCTCAGCATCCAAACTAATCATAGAATCAGCTAGGTTGGAAAAGACTTTTAAGATCAAGTCCAACCAAGCAGTGTTCCAGCCCACAGGTTACCTGCAACAGGGCCCAGCAACTACAAAAGGCTGCATGAGTTTCAGCTTGCACATTAAGAAACTGTCTGCTCCTGATTTTTTGTCAACTTGATTTCAAACATAATGAAATGCCATTTCATTATATTTGCACTTCTAATAGTTAAATAACCTTCATGTTTGGATTTGAAAAATATTTTTTCAACAATTGAATGCTTAATAAAAATTTAATATAAAACTTATATATACTTCACTTTCTATGTAAATATGTGCAAAAATATTCTCTGAAATGCTATAGAATTAATAAGGAAAATATTACGAGTTTAATAAAAGGTGCATTTAAAATTGCATAACCCTATCCCTATAGGCAAGCAGGAATATGAGGCCCAGACTGCATGGTCCCTCCATTCTGCTCCAGGGATTCTCATGTTACACACAACATTCCAAAAGCCTAGGCCCCTCTGCCTCTTAACCACTGCTGAATACCTCTTTGTTTTCCAGAACCAGGGGAAGGGGATTCTTTTTAAAGAAACTAATCTCTCCAAATTAGGGGATGCATCTTCATGAGCTCAAAGAACCATAAGAATTTTTAAGAGCAGTGCTCCCCACTGCTACCCCATCTCTTTTGCAGAGCACCCAGCTTTATCCTTCTTCATCTGTTACTCATGATGGCAAAGCTTGGAAATTATTTCTTTTCTTCCTCCCCCTCCTGTTCATTACAGAGAACAGCATTCCATTACAAAGTATTTTTTAATCCCTATCTTACGATTCAAGTAGTACAATACCATAGACCTGGCCACTGAAATAATTTCAAAGAACATCCTCAGAAGAGCCGTAACTTTGCAAAGCTGAACCATCAGTCTTCAAAATTCAGGCAAAAGGTAATCAACTGTGTGTCATTTTAAAATAAGCAGAGAAGGAAATATTTTAATTCATCAACTTGAATGCTTGAATTCACCACGGGGCTTACAGAAAGCAAGGTAGGAAAAAAAGACAAATTACTGCTCCGAAAAAATCCTCAAGGAAATAAACATTTAACAGAGCTCAATTTTCATTTGTCAATGAAATAATGCATACTAAAATAATTAAATGCCCTAAAGATTTCTATGGTAGCTGTTAATAACCATACCATGAACCACATAGTAAATTTGTGCTTTAAGATTCCTTAGCTGTAGTAAGTTGGTTTGTTGGCCTGAAATAACCATGGTACAAACCCACAGTTACTTTCGTGCTTGTGTATCTGCTGTACATGGCTGCCTAAGGGCTGAGTTGAGGATCTGCTGCAGCTCTGCAACTGCAGTACCCTTTGACATTACTTTCAACTGCACAGTTTTGCACTGCTGTGCAGGCCAAGCAACCCATGCAATCCCTGCAGCTAGCTTGGTGCCCAGACCAAGCTAGTAAGCCCTACCAACACCTCTGGCTAAAGATCAGCCTGTCTTTTTCCACACTTGGGAGTGCACAAAGACCAAACTTGTAGAAGAACATGACCAACACCTATAGCTGTGTAAGTGCTCCAATATCAGGCTCTTCTCGTGCCTCTCCCAATGTCTCGTGCCCCACATCACAACTGGGACTTTGAGGGTGGGTAAGAGCCAACAGCACTGTGACAATACAAGTGACAGCAATGGAAAGCTTAAAATATTGAGAGAGAGAAAATGAAAACTTAACCTAGCATTTTGCTGGCATCACCCTCCTGGCTTTATGGGAGTGACAAAAACTTTTCCTTAGGATAAATATTAAGTTTCACCATCACTAATGATGATGCAGTTTTCTGCCATGGCATTTACACCTTCAGTAAAATGACAGTCACTTATTATTTATGTCATGTTAACATCATGCTCTTAAAGGTTGGAACAGAAATACTCTTTACATTTTCTCACCAGCGTAACTCAATAATTTTATTTTAAAGGTGCCTTGGAATAACTTTTTTGATAAATTAGATTATGTTTAGCTTTCTTTTTTTCATCTGTAACTGTGAAAAACTTATTGTTTAATCATAATGCACAGGTTTTGTATATAATAGTTTCATAAAAATCAATTAGAATACTTTATTTAATACTATATTTTGTGCATATTAAGAATATTTGCATATATTCCCACAAAATACTGTGCCAATTACTGCTTTCTGCTTGAAGAGAAGGGCAGGAATAAATTGAAATAATTTGAAGAGTTGATTTACTCTTCGTTTAAACAGACAAATTCACCCTGGGAAGAAACAAAAAGGTAAAGAAAGAAAATACAGATGGTATTGACTGTAGTAATTTAATGACTGACAAAAAGTCAACATAATAAAACAGAAGAAACCTCAGCTACACAATGTTATAGCAGGATAGATTCAAATATATGACATAACCAAAGTAATCCAACAGTGGAACGCTAAGAACATATACAAAAAGTCTGCCCATTTAGACATTCTCAAAAGGCCAGTTTAACACTACTCTGCCACATTAGAGCTTATTTTAATTCTAACTCAAATGTTTTAAGTAAGAAAAAGGTGTGAATAGACCTTATGTTGCCTTTAGCACAAGATGAATTTCAACCTTACAGCAAAATGTGTAGAGAAACTGACATTCTTTAAAATGTCATCCTGCCAGAGCCAGTCATCACCTTCTGCTGGGAAAAAAATTAAAAAAAGCCAAAAAAAACCACTACCAAAACCTACATCCAATTTCTTTCAGGTTTTTATTCATGGGAGGAAAGCAAAATGTAAATCAGTAGAATAATTAAATGTGCTAGAAAGGTAGTATAATGAGAATGGCATCCATCCCAAGTAGATGCTAAGTTGGGCTGTCTTGGAAATGCCTTTCTCCAGCATGTGGTATGGCAGATCACCCACTCTCCCCTGGCTCAGCCTTTCATACCCCTGGAGCTTCCCACTCCCCCACCAGACTAGGTTCCCTTTGCTACCTTTCTGCCCAGTAGTGGGGTAAAAGCTGGCCTAAGAAAGTAGACACTACTCTTCATACACAGTTTTTCCATGTACAAATAGCATCCGTCTGAAATGCAATTAAGTAATTCTGATAAAACTCTCTATCTAAAACCAAGTGCTCTGAACAACTCAGTTTACATAACTGTTACCAATTGCTTTCACTGGGGGACTGCAGAATTAGTAATCTCATTTTCCAGGCCATACACCCCCCGGATTGTACCAAAAGAAATATTTGCTTTACTCTTTCCTGGACTCCTTTTGCACTTGCCTCTCTGCACCCAGGGAACATTGCAAGGTCAGTCACAGAATTTCAGAACAGAATCTGAAGAAGAAATGCATCTTGGCTCCAAATAATCTGATTTCACTGAGATACTCTGACTCTTCTTATTTGATGTGGCAGAAAGAACATGGTAGTGTCCCAAAATACAGAGCCTGGCTAAAACAAACTGCAGAGGAATTCACATTTAGACGATCACCTAGGCAGTCTTATTCACCAAGTAGCACTTTGTGAAGTCTGTACTTTCCATTGTCAAAAGAACACAGATGAGGAAATTTTGACCTTAAGTCAATAGATGCATTGCTGTGACTCGACAGTGTTGGGATTTTGCTTGTAATTTAGGTCTAGATGTAGTATTATTTCCTGACAGACAATAACAAAATACATGAAACCTAATGAAAACAGTCGCATGCCATTATTGGGGTTGGGAGAAGACTTTGACCTATTAAGTCTTTTCCATACTGGTCTATACCAGTAACTGCAGAAGAAATGGAGTTCATGCTTTTTATTTCTTTCCTTTGAAGCACCAGCTATTTTACAAATGAAAGTTTTGAAATAGGTACTATTACACATTACCCATAAAGACCTACAACACATGAGAAAGCAATGACCCTACCTGCTGATTTCCAAAGCCCTTGGGGTAGCACACACAGAGGCAGCATTCAGGCACAATGAAAAACCTGAAGCCCTTTCTACAAAAGAACATTCAAGAAATCAAGGCACAGAAATCAATGAACATACCCACCAAGCTCCCATGGTGATTTTCACACACATCAATGAAATGGCCTTAAATTACTACAGTTTTATTCTCTTTACATCTCCTACCACCAAGAATTCTTTGTGTTAAGAAAACACTATAGTAAGGCAAAATCTGTCTGTACAGCCACAGACAGCACTTGCAAAGTAATTTATCTATCCAGTCTATAAATTCATGTTCACATATTTCATGTAATCAGGTGGTATGACTTATGCAAATCAGCATCATCTTAACAGAACCTGGGTATTTAATATAATTAGAAAAATATTCAAACCTGCCATTTACATATTCTAGTTGTGTGGAATTGATTTTCTTAGATTTTTTTTTTTCCAGAATGATAGTTACTGCAGAAAATTCTAAAACAAATATGCAGTTCCTGACAGCAACCACCTACTTTTACAGCATGGAAACGTTTTAAACCACAGTTAACTTCAAAACTCTGCATGTGGGTGTGTTTGTTTAGGTGTGAGAGCACACTTGGTTCATCAGCTGCAAGTACATCAGCATCACCTGCTGCTATTAAATCCTGCTACACATTTTAAAGTAGCAGTAAAGGCAGGAAGAGTTCACCTTCACCAGGCAACACCTAGTCAGTTATTGTAGCACAACAATGCCCAGAAATCAGGTTTTAAAATACTACTCTGAAACATGAATTTTAGCAAGCATGAATCCTGGAAGTCTTGAACAGATCTCAAACCAATGCCTTATGTCCCAGGCAGTTCCATTGTTCAGGTGTGAAAGAGGGGCAGACTTGGTCTCCTCTTTTCTTTATTACCTCTACATCTTCCCCCAGCAATCTCGTACAGTAAGAAGTATTCATTCTAAATAGAAAAACAAGCAACTTGGCTTTCAAATTATGAAACTGAATTTTGAAAAAGGAAAAGGACTCGACACTATAAGCACAATCATGTACTTTCCAGAACAAATCTAAGCTGATTCAGCAAAACATAGTAAAGTTAGCTCAGATGTAGTCACATCTGAAATGACTACATGAATAATTTAAGGGAACCCAGCACTTCTGCAATGGAATAACATGAAAGAAAAACTCAATTACTTTCTAATGCTTTTCACCTGATCAAAACATCTCCCATATTCTAAACTGTTGGTTAAGAATAAAGAAAATACACACCAAAGGGCATACTGAAGGAAAGCATAACGCGCTAATGTAAGAGAAAAAGCTGCTGCACATACCCCCTACCCCAGCTGTATGTTCTCACTTATCTGAGAACCACCTTTGCTCTAGCACACACACTCTTAAGATGAGGTATGCTAGGCTTGCAAAGTTCTGGCTGCTGTGATTTGGTTAAACTACAGCACTCACCCACCTAACAACAGGGCCACATAAGCGCTTGGCCTCCCCCCAAGAGCAAGCAGGCCAGCCAGGCCATTGCCTTCAGCAGCAGCAAAAGCTCACAGAGCTGCAGAACCACAGCACTGTGGGGCTGGAAGTGGAGCAGATGGAAAGCATTGTCCTCCAGGGCAGAAGAGGAGCTGAGGTGCTCTACAAGGACACAGCAGGCATCAGAGAAGAGATACCAAAGATGCCACTGGGATAGCACAGCTTAGCACCCAGCACCAATTCCCAGATGGATGAACAAGCTGTGCATCACTATCCTCCATAGTGTCCTGGCTCCAGCTCTCTAGGCTCAGAAGCAATCCCAATAAGATGGGAACAGTCAATCTTCTTGGCTTTTCATAAACTATTGGAAAGATTTATTGGTCTTGATAAATTACTTTCAAGAACAATGCTGAAGAAGGTCTTTTCATCAGGGACTTTAGCAACAGGACAAGGGATGATGCATTTAAGCTTAAAGAGGGGAAGTTCAGATTAGATATAACAAAGTTCTTTATTGTGAGGGTGGTGAGGCGCTGGCCAAAGAAAGCTGCCCAAAGAAGTGGCAAATGCTCCATTCCTGGCAGCATTCAAAGCCAGGTTGGACAGAGCCTTGGGTGACATGGTGTAGTGTGAACTATCCTTGCCCATGGCAGGGAGGTTGGAAATGGATGATCTTAAAGTCCTTTCCAACCCTAAGCATTCTATGATTCTACGGTTTTGTACTGGCAAAATACCCTCAAAAAAGTAAGCAACTCCCCTCAAAACAAAGAAATAAAGCCCTAATGGAATTAAATGGGCCAGTAATTGGTTTGTAAGAAATCTGGAAAAATACAGGCTGCCCGTACAATAATAAAACCTGACGGAACAGTAAAATGCCATCTCAGAAAGTGTATCTAAAATTTTCATCTCTATGCTCCTTTCACAAAAAGAGAGAGAAAAAAAAATTCTAAGCAGGTTTAACTTGTCATAGCTCTGCAGCAATTCTATGTTAGCTGAAAATTCAGTCCTTGAATCCTAGAAATTCATGTCTGAGAAGGAGACAGGAGAATGGAATTCCATGTATGCCTGAGATCACCAGCATTTTGTATGGTTTGTAATGCTGCATTTCATTAGTAAAGCTAAAGGAAAAAAATAAAACCCAGTGACTGCCCCATGAAAAATCAGGAGAGAAGTATTTTATAAACCTTTGTTAGTTTAGCTGTTATGAGGCTATTGCATAAGTACCCCATACTAATTTTATTGGCTCATAGCATACGTAATTTGAAAGTATTATGTTACCTGCATAAACCGTACATATGGTTCAGAATGTCAGCGTAATCTGTCTGTGGGAATGGTAATGTATGGTTCTGGAATAGAGATGGTGTACATAAATTATTCAAGGTATTTTCTAATCCCCACAATATTTCAAGGAATGTGACAGCCATTATGTAACAAGAAATGTCTCCTACACCTTTCTGACAGATGGGACGTGAACATTATTACTTTTCCCTGTTCCTTCAGGGCAGGTCACTCTCTCAGTTCACTACAGTAGTGTGCCACTAGTTCTACAGGCTCCATCATTTATTCAGATTTCAGCATTTGACTGTGGTGAAAAAGCTACCATTCTCTATTTGCTTCATGGGAACTTAATTACTTTTTACCATAGGAGAGCCAAACGAATAAGAAAGTCACCTAGATGAAGCCTACAACAGTGCACATAATGAACAATTCTGTTAGTAATATCAAATGGATACTTGCTTTGCCTGAAAAGTTGCATTCAAACTACTGTGAAACATTAAAAACATTTTGGTATCCTAATTAAGCAAAGACACGTTTGCGAGAAGACCCAAAGATATAAATAGCTGCATCAAGCAGCCAAATGCCACAAGTTCCCTCTATCACTCCACATAATTTGGTTCATTTCTCTGTACCTCAAGTTCTCCCTTCACAGACTGACAAGGCCATTGTTTACTTTCTTTAGAACTTAATTCATTTGGAAGATATAACTTTTGGCTGATAACTTTCAAGCAAGTGTGCTTTACATTTCAATCTGTTTCACCACCCAGAAACACAATTTTCAGTGAAAAAGCTGTAACATCCTTCTTTTTCCTTCAACAATATTTGTATGTCCAGAAGTATAGGCAGGCTTATGGACTGAGATTTGTAAAAACAGATTTTAAAAGTATAGCAAATAGCATGGAAATGAGAATATGAAAATCCCATTTTTACCATTTCACTTCAAAATGTTTCTTCTTGAGACCAGCTGCATTATTTGGACCAAACCATTTTAGTTATGCTGTATTATTGCATAACTCAGGCTCAAAAGGGAACATGAAAGAACCACCATTTCTAACCTTTGCAGTGATAATTCACACTACAAAATATGCAGAAAAATGAAAATCTAAGATCTCATCTTAACCTTGTCGGGAAAAAAGGTCCTTCCAGACCTTAGTAAGTAGCTGAACTTTTACCTCAAGTACACATAGAGTGTTCACCAAGCACTAAAGTCAGGATGTGCACCACAAAGAGGGAAATGCCACCGTGCCTAAAGCTTTTGAAATGACAAGGATTCATCAGGTGTGTTACAATCATGTGTCACATCTGCCAAGATTATGAAAAACCTTTGCATTTTAAGAGGCTCTGTATTTTAAGTTTATTTGGCTAAGCCTTCATAAAAGCTGAAGGAGGAAAAACTTAATCCAACATACGGGTTATTTTTCTGTGACTAGAAGACAGCAAAAATATTTCACCTCTTATGGTTTTTATCAATTACTTTTAATTGCTGATGGAAGAAAATGAAAATATGAACATAAGGCCATATTCCCCACCAACATACACTAATTATAATTAGCTTCTGAGAATCAGAATATATTTAAAGCTGTCTCTTTTGCTAACTATGACATTGTGATAAAATAACAACTTCTGGTTCAGCTAACCCATTTCTTGGGAGAGCTGTATGTAATAAAGTTTTTTTTACCCCCATCTCAGGTATCTTCTAAAGGGTGATTTGGAGATTTGTATTCATCATTCTCAAAGAGTGATAGATAACAATCATGCTATCATTTCTCCCAATTTACAAAGTAGAAGACAAACTATGCCTTCTATCAATCAGGGTCTTGATTTGCTGCTGTTTATCATTTGCTGAATCTCCTCAGTCACCACAAATTAGCCATAACGTTAGTTATGCAGTTATGCCATGTATTTCTGGTACTATACCTTCGCAAAGCAAATGCAAAAAGAACTGAACAAAGCTCATGACAAAAGGCAACTGAATTCCATGAGCTCAAAGAGTTTAAGAGATCATCGTATCAGTTAAACCACGGTAGAACAAAACCACATGCAAGTGTTTAGGGGCTGTGCTCTAATACAAAGCACACATATGCAGAAAAGAGGGCCAGTTCACTGAAGCATTACAAATCAAAATGCAATCACTTTCTAGTGCTTAAAGTGCTCTATGATGAATGGAAAGGTTAATGAGCAAGGTGGTTTTAATTGCCTTTTTTTTCTAAATACCTGGCCTATAAATTGAACAACTGCCTTTTAAAGCCCCCGTATTCCAAAATTTCTATAGTAAATGTTCTTCTGTTGGAATTTTCTATTCATGGAATTGGACTATAAATAGGGATATAATACCTTTAATAGGTTGCAGACACCATACTCTTTTCAAATATCCTGACTTTGCTACAGGCTATAATGACAGCAGCAAAATAGCTTAGATACCACTGGGAGCAATTTGTCAGTGCAGTGCACAGGGTCCAGATTTTCCTGTTGTAATTAGTGACTAGTGCATGCTCACGGTTACCTGAAGTTACTGCAGTAATTCCAGATTCAACCAGATGTCCACTGACAAGTGGATCGTGCCCATGTCTATGGTTGGATAATGCACCTTCTGTAAATTGCTCATGTTAGTCCTTTGCAATCTATTTCACATTTCCAACAACAGTCTTGAACTGACAGTGTCAGCAACACATGGTTTTGACATTACTGAGAACACAGGCAAGGAATGATTTATGCCATTTTTCCCCTTCTCAAAATGAACAGGTATAAAAACTGTCATGTGTAGAAACTTATAAGGCAGGGAGAAAGTTTTAGAAAACTTGACTGATAGAAGGTGTGAAGATAAGTTTTATGTTACCAGAGCTAACACCTTACGAATCATTGCTCCGTTAGTTAAAAGAAACAACTATTTGTTCACAGTATAAATTCCTTATATTGGAACCCCTGCCCTACATGTTTGTATGGTCTTTCAAACGTAAGTGCAGCATTCCTTCCTGGTTTGGTGGCAATGTATGTTACATTTCACATCAAAATTCATGCTTTATCTTGCTCAATTACAGTCAGATACAGAAATCCAATTACATTCCAAAGGAAGCACTATTAAACTTGATCTAGATAAAACTTCTTTTCTCACTTTTACTGTATTGACTCCAATAGTCAGGGCCACGAAGTGCAACAAGCAGCAAGTGCTGAATTCTAGGGCATGCACTGGCACAGCACCCAACCACTTATCTGGGTGAGATGTTGTGCTGCGTAGATAAACCAGGGCTTTTTGTCAAATCAGAAAGACAACTGTGGAACAAGAGTGGGAGAAGGCAAGATGACAGCAGCTTGCACTCAATAGTACCGTGCAACTCTTGTGAATTAAAAGCAGAAAACCTCACATATCATGCACTGTCCTACCACATGCTTCAACATTTGTTTATTCTGAAACAAAGTACATTGGCTTCAGGAATAGTGGCAGAACTCCTCTGGCAATATAAACCACTTCTCTAGCTGTACCTATCTTCTTGGGCATTTAAGGTAAATACTATTTGCAAGATGAATGATGAAATGTGCCCAGTTTAGTCCTACCCTCTGTGCC
Source organism: Forpus xanthops (assembly GCA_032466535.1). Classification (NCBI taxonomy): domain Eukaryota; kingdom Metazoa; phylum Chordata; class Aves; order Psittaciformes; family Psittacidae; genus Forpus; species Forpus xanthops. The sequence continues at coordinate 20,406 of JASSUY010037929.1, read as the reverse complement.
ACCTCTGGAGTTTGCACGCCTCCTGCTGGGAGCAGAGCCAGGCTCTTTGTCTCTCACAGCAAGAATTTACACTTCAAGACCCCAAACAAAAACCATCAAAACACTATAGGGTACTAACAGGAGGACCGTATTCCTGCTCATCTCAGCTCTGCACTGCATCACCGTCTCATGCAGCATACTGGACATTTTAAAAACATGTCAAATCTCCACAAAAGACTGCAAGCAAGCAATGAAAAAATTCACAAAAATTGTTCATAAATAATTCCATTTAGTTGACAATCGTAACATTACACAAAACTGAATCTTTCTTTTAACTGCTTCGAGTTTCCTTGCTCCTGGATCTCATCTCTGCTTGCAAGATTAAATGATAGCTTGGAAGATCAGTAGAAGTTGTGAGGTTTTTGACACCTTGTTGAATTTTAGCTCATGCAATAACTGGTTATAAAATTCTTTTTAAACTAAAAATATTTGACTACTACAATAGCAGAAAGAAATTCTAGTTTCACATAGAAATTATTTCCTGCACTAGCGTCACTCTGGCATTCCTCTAAGGTACATTATCTTTCAACCCAAACAGATTTAGGAGGAATAAAAGGAAAGATGCTTGTTGCATCTGGGGGGAAATTAAACCTGTAAGCAAAAAGACAAAAAGACTTAGGCAAACTGGAAGTAAATTCAGTGCTCAAACTAACTTGAATAAACAAATGATGGGTCAAATTATTTCATTGGTAGAAGCCAGCATAAAATATCATCTTACTCAAGAGTGAGTAAAAAATAGATCTAGACATTAATTAGATGGTATTTTATTGCTTATCACTTCCAATGCCTACAGATCCCTGTGTAGCTGTCAAGACCCTTAGTTTCAGATAAAAAGCTTTCCTCCACCCAATAGGAAACTCAACACAATACTAAGCACATCTTCACGAGCACCACCAACCCAGTGAAGTTATGAACACAACTGCTTGGGCAGCACACAAATCCTGGCCATGTTTCTAAAATACATGGGCCAGCCCAAGCAGCTGTCACACTTGTTACATTTAGCTTTCCTTACACATTAGATTTCTACTACATAAAATCAACTTTAGCTTGAAAAGAGATACCATTTACAAGGCAAAGTATAAAATACCTAAACTCAGCAACTTTCACCTCAACATTAAGAATGATGAGGCTGCAAGAGGCAAAGGTACACAATTTCTTGTCAATAGCATAATGACTTAAAAGCCTTTTCCCCAGGGCATGGCATCTTTCCCTGGCTGAAAGGGCAAGCTTTGGGTATTGCAACATTAAGCAGCTGATGAATGACCTTGTTGTCATGCTTGTTTTAGGGATTGATCATATCTAATTAATTCCCTGAAGAAATCAATTGTTCTTACCTAGCTCCTTCACATTAATAAGGAAATATTAATGACTTCACTGCCTTTAAGTATTGGAAACAGAGGCTGCATTTACATTTTAGTCTGCTGGTATTTCAAGACGATTCATTATCCCCTCCTACTAGAGGAAAACAAAGAAAACCACACAATTCTTCCCAATTATTCAGCATTAAAATCAAGCACTTCACTATACACTTAGCTGACAATTGGATCATGTAACAGTAAGTCTTGTGTTGTAACTGAGGATGTAATTTTTATCATACACAACAGACAGCACATAATCTTTTTCTTCTATTGCTGTATTTATGTTGAGAAAGACTACGTACAGAAATTCAAGACCACAACTATGATTTCCTGTTCATTCATAAAGCCTAACATGCCACAAGTAGAACACAGATACAAATGTGCAGGTAAAAGCAGTTCATATAATTTCATTTCTGGAAATGATCCCTAGGAAAACATTCCAAATGAATCTTCACGGTGAGATTTAAAACTAATGGTGACTGCCAAAAACTTAAATAGTGCTTTATCAGATGCTGGGATTAGCCTCTGTGAGCTATACACTATTAATAGCCCATGTCTGAGCATTCATCCTGGACTTTGTTCCCAGAGGGAGAAATATAATAGGAAGGTATATTTTAAGATGAAAATCAGAATTTGATTGCTATATTCTCTGCTCAGTCCACACTGCTATCATTTCTGGTAAAATGTCCTAGTTAGGGGTTACAGTAAATTGATCACATAATACTATAGGAATTTATCATGTAATAGAAAAGGAATTTAAGAGCTGAATATCTAATATTATTAATAAAACAGGTCTGTGGATAGAGACAGGGGATACGGCTTATATTATTACCTGATCCTGTATTAAAGAGCTGGTAAAATCAGAATTGCAGGGACAAAACAGAGTCTCAACAGGAGTTTTCAATTGGAAACTTCTGAGTGGGTAGCACAACAGTGGGTATTTACTCCCTCCACTACTTCTGTCTCAAGAAAGAGCCCATGAGCTTGGATTCCCTCCAGGATTGGAAGTCCAGGGCCATTTGTGCAGAGACTCTGCTGCCACCCTCTGTGGTAGCAGAGATGATTCAAAACGCTAACTAAATAAAATGCCAACCACTCTAATTAAAGTTCTGGGGACAAAGATCTCTACTTGTGAAAGAACTTACCCAGTGAAAAACTATTAGGATATAACTAAATAGGGAAAGTAATATCAGTGACTTCTAGCTATTGGCACACAAGGAATTAAAATGAAGTCGGTACATGAATGACTTGAATGTTGAAGCAGTAGCTATGTTAACCAGCCTATTGAGGCTACATTTGTAGAGCAGTAAAAGAGAATGCACCTTAACTACGTGTTTTATCTCTGGTAATGAATGTAGTTCACTGCTGCAGATACTTTTCTTTCTGAAATATTTAAAAAAGTATATAGGTAATGGAGAACAAATGTATTTGTTGTGAGGTTGTCATCTTAATCTGAAATCCAGTACAGGCACATAACTGACTAATAGCTGCATTTGGTCAAAATTATGTTTCATCCCTCATAAGACAGATAAAATACTGAGAGCAAAAGCTTCTGAGAGGGATTTTTCTATTAATTATTAACTGATTAAAAGCTACTTTTCCTGACCACTTTAGGGATTCAAGTCTATTTGAGGGAAGATAGGATATTTGTTCTTTTGCTCTCATCTCTGTCAGAGCAGCCCCTATTTAAATAAGAACCATTTCCTACTCTGCACACACAATTACATTTCTCATTTGCACCCTAATATTCCTGCCTGTTAAACCATTGATCGCAGTGGTCATCAAGGAACACAGAGGCTGAGTGCTTTAGCAGAGGAGCCAACACCAAATCAAGTATATTGGATTTTTATTATTTTTTTTAATCACAACATGAACAGACCAAGTGCTGTCCCTAGCTGCAGCAAAGGCTCAGTTTTGGTGAATGGGAAATCTACTTTCTCCAGGGCCTCCACAAGGCAGAAGTTTTCTGCCTTTTCTCCTCACCATCTCCACTTCCATTTGATTTATTTTTCTCTACCTCTACCCATCAAACTACATAAGCTTCTCAAGTAGATGATTCTCATGCCATGTTCTGCGCTGTATTTTGCATGGCAGTGGTTGTGGAGGCCTTCACAGGCACTCTATAACAGGTCATTCATCCAAACCAGTAAGAATTTAACTTCAAATCTTCCATTTTTCAGAAAAAGCAGAAAATAGAATCATAGAATCAGAATGTTTTGCATTGGAAAGGACCTTAAGATTATCCAGTTCTCACTTCCCTGCCATGGGCAGGGACACCTCACACCAGACCATGTCATCCAAGGCTCTATCCGATCAGCTCGTAAACACTGCCAGGAAGAGCATTTACAACTTCATTGGGCAACCTGTTCCAGTGTCTCATCTGGAAGTAAAGAACTTCTTCCTTATATCTAATCTGAACTTCCTCCATTTAAGTTTAAACCCACCATCCCTTGTCCTATTGTTACCGTCCCTGATGAAAGTCCCTCGTCAGCATCCTTGTAGGCCAAGCAATACTACTACCATGTGATCAAAATATTACTGGTTTTATCATCTAAAAAGAGTCCCTCAAAAATAAAATAAAAATCACTCGTTGTTGTCACTGAAAACCAAGACATTAGATCCTTACTCACTTAGCTAGCAGATGGGGGAAAGAAACCTGGCATGCAAAACAAGAATTCATTTTAATGCATTAATGGACTTAACATTTTGACTGGACATTCTGATTTTCACATGTGTTTTCAGTCACAATGGGGATCATATATTCATCTGAACAGCACCAATCTTCTTTTTTCCTAAATAATTTATTCTTCACCATTTATCCTTATTCAAGTATCTAGATACATACTAAAAGTTAATATTAGAATACACAATTGGTTTTCTTCTACATTTAGCTTAATAATGTTATTACAAAGTAGAACTTCACAGAAAAAATAGGAACTTAGTACCTTGACATCTCCTAGTATATCATTTGCAGAGAGCTACAGTACTGTTTGCTAAAAGGGTACAATCTTTTCCACTATTACTTAAAATTAAAAAAAAAAGGCAAAATATATCCATCTTAACAAGTAAAATCCTCCCAATACACTTCACAATCCTGACCAATCTTCTGAAACAGGGTTAAACCAGTTAATCATTATTTTAATAGAGAAAATAGAGCTCTGCTTCTCTTTATTAGTACCAAGGGAAGAAGGTGATAGGGGAAGAGGCTGTAGTCTGTCACTTCTAACATCTTCCTTCAAATGACAGTTGGGATGGTATAGGCCAAGAGTTTTCAAATTTGGGCTGCAAACCTCAGCAGGCAAATTTAAGCTGAAGAGGGAGGGAGTTACAGATATCACACTGTTTACTTTTCTGGTTACACCTTTATTAAAAATTGAGTTCCAAACAATTTTGATTGCCATTTTCACAGCTACCTGGCAAACTCAACCAGCAGGCTGAAATAACAGGCATGTGGACTGCTGTAGTTATTTCAACAAATGCCATATGGTAATCATGAATCTGGCACTTCTTTTATAATGTATTTGAGATAGATTGGAATGTTTTTATGAAATTCCTACAAGCAGGTGCTTCTGCCTCACCAAGGCTGAACTACCTTTTACTCTTCAGTGTCCTGCAAGGAAGATAGAATTGGAAATCAAGCGTGTCTGATCTATACTGGCTCATCTCTTGCCTGCCCCTCCCTGATTATTTAATTTCTTAATAAAGTCACACTGAAGAGTCTATGACTTCCTAACTACTCCAGTAGAAGATTCTGTAGTTATATTAGCTAGTAAAAGGCATTTAATAATATTGGAAAGAAGACATCCATGTTCATAAACTGAATTTTGTAAAAGAAAACTTAAGTTTATTAAAAGCAAGACGTGAAACAGTGGCAGTACAACCTCCTTGCAAACATCAGATTTATCCCAGAAACAATTACAAGCTGCTAAGAGACCTAAATCAAAGTCAACATGCTGAGTACATTCGGAAACCTATCGAGCCTGACAAGCAAAACCAAGGTTTAGCTCTCATTGTAATTTGTCACAGACACTCAGGTACCTGGGAAAAGTAAGTTTTTACAGAGTTGAGATAAATTATCCCTTACTTGGAGAAGGAATGCCAGCTGCTTCTACCCAGTTTTCCCCATTAGATCTCCACAAAGAAGCACTGATAAGGTTTGTTCTGTTACTGTAACATTTGTAATGTTACTGCAATATTTGATACTCAATCTTAACATATAGCCAGGGAGAAGGGAATGATTTTGACTAGTGCCTTTGGGTATATCATTCAACAGGAACCTCTGATAGCGAAAAAGTATTCTGAGACAGAAAACCTCATGCCTGTTAAAAGCATTAACAGCAAGCTCAAATGCAGAGTTTCCATACCAAATGCCAAAACTACATAACACAGGGAACTGTGGCTAGACAACCCAAATTCAAACTTCATGCTTTATACTTCTGGGCAGTTTTCAACACCTATAGACAGTATTCGTATTCCTTTTGATACCACAAAAATATCGACTGAATCCTGAGGCCTACTGCCACGGAGATCTCTTTTAAGGCTGTTCACCACAAGCTGCAGAAGGACAACCTTGTCTAAGAAAAAGCAAGACAACTGCCACAGCTGTAGCTTTTAGAATGAGTTCATCTGCAGAACTGTGTAACTGCATCACCTGACATGATGTAGCAAGCAATCCAAAGCGAACAGCCATATTTTTGATGGGAGATTAGCAGCATGTTCTTCTATCTAAGCGTTACCCTTGAGTATCTCTTTTGTTTTAGAAGAGGGGAAAGAATAAGAACTGATTTATGACTTGAATTATTTCCATACATGTTAGAATGGGCCTTTTCTTCTCACAGATAAACAGTGTTCATCCCCTTATACTAATTGTTTCCATTTGAAAATTCACAAAATCCTTCCCATTCTAGTTTTGCAAAAAATACCTACCATAGCTATATACACTATTTTATGTTGCAATACAGACTATTATTCTAATGAGCTTCAATCCAGATTATACTTTTCAGTGTCATTTGCCTTTTTAAGTTTCTAAGCAGAAGCAAAGCACCTTTTAATCCCTTTTAAAGGGACTTCAGGAACAGAAGAAAGATATCTCAACTGATCTTGAAACTAAAGAAATATAGGCTACAGGAAATCTGACAGGTACTCCACACAAAAGATTAATTAATACCTCTCTGCAATATTCACATACACTTCCCCAATCTTCCTTATCTGTTCTCTTATCACACATCTGTTCATACAGAGCTAAAGATACATGAACACGTTACCTCTGCACTACAATACTCCTTTTAAATTAAGATAACATAAAAGCTGCCCTGATCAAGTTTTGTTCACAGAAACTCATTAAACATAAAAGAATGAAGAAAATAATCTAGTAAAGTTTGCTGTTCACTTTTCTGTAACACACAAAAACAAAACAAAACAAAAAAACCAACAACCTAACAAATTACTGTAACAGGCTACGGAAAAGGGAAGAAAGCCAAACAGAACACCCTACATTTTACACAGCATCTTTCTTAGGAAATACTTACATATTATAATATAGCAAGTACTAAAGCCTTCTAACTTTATAACTTTTGAATAAGCTTTCCAGTTGACTCCTCATCTGAACTTATACCAAAGGGCTAAATCAAATGCAAGAGCTATAGAAGCATGAAACTGGTCACAAGAGCAGAGAGCCTAATTAAGACAACCACAACTAAATTAACCCTTAATTAGGGGTTTTCACATTCCAAACTCCACTTTCCCTTTGAGATTTTAGTCAGCCTCCATCAGCTAGAGACAACTACTATGACCATATCTGAACTATTTTCTGAACAGAAAGCTCTTCAATATATGAAAAGGAAAGCATTTTCATTTTATTAGGTGAGCAGCAAGTACTGAAAAGGAAGACATTTCCTGTGGTGACCAGAATTAACAGCACAGTTACAAGAAAGTACCAAGCTTCTCTGAGAGAGCTCACATGCAGTCAGGAATGTGAGATCAGCAGTCATAACAACGCTTGGCTTTCAACCCATATGGAGGTGCAGTTTTCTTGTGTTTCATATTAAACAGAGTTAAGCAGACTTCCTGAATCTTAGAAGTGTTCATGTTGGTTTTGTATTCAGGCATTCGTATTCTGCATCTTTCCTCAGACATTCCTCTACTTCCGTAAGTAAGTCAGTCCACACACTTAGGCCACAGACTTGGAAGTCCCCATCTTGTGCTTTCAGGAGTTTCAGAGCAGCCTGTGTCTGTCCCTTGAGTACAGCAGATCTCTGACAGAGGCAGGTGAACCGCTTCCTCAACTGCTCCCAGGACAAGCCAGCTTTGTCAGGACAATTTACAACCCACCGTCCCTGCAAGGGGTCATACAGCAAATGGCTTCCGCAGCCAGTTAAGAGGTCTAAATAAGGTCTGCTTAACTGGGAATAGTGATCAGCTAGGGAAGCAACAAGGGATTCTGGGAGGAAAAGGCAGAAGGCAGAGAACCTCTCCTTATTCCCCAGCACCCAGGAAAGCAAGGGCCCGGCAACGCACTTGTCTCCTATGGCACTCGCCCAGTTTCCTTCTAGGCTGTTCCCAGCCAGATCCCCGTCTCCAGCCCGGTCAGCGCCTTTCCCCTGCTCCAACAGCGCCGCTGCCACCACCTCGAAGGCCCGTGACACGGGGAGCTGCTCCAGCACAGCGGACAGCCACCGCGGCAGCCCCGCAGACTCCCCAGCAGGCTCGGCCTCCTGCCCCTCTTCCCGCAGCCGGCCTAGCAGCAGCTGTGCCTCCGCTTGCAGCTGCGGCTCCATATCGTCCGGAGGCCGCGGCGGGCGGCTGGGCAGCGCCAGCAACCGGGAGGCGGCTTTCCGGCGGGCGAGGAGAGCCAGGCTGTGGGGTTCGGGGCCTGCCTCCCTCCCGGGAGGTTGTAGCAAGCTATGGAGCAGACGGCGGCAGGCGGTGGGCGGCAGAGCGCGGTTCTCCAGCAGCGCCAGGCCCAGCAACTGCGGGCAGCGGCCCAGGTGCGGGAAGCCGAGCGGAGGGTGAGACTGAGCCCGCCGCAGCCGCCGCCCGAGGACCTCCCGGAGCCGAGGCCGCGTGCGGAAGCGGTCGTGGACATGCTGGAAATACCGGGCCCACTCTAGAGCTCGGTCCAGCGTCAAGGAGTCCCAGTCCCGCACTAGTGCGGAGCGGGCTCCAGCGAGGAGCGCGGGCAGCTGCTCCACCTGCTCTAAGATGGCCTCCATGACAAGCAAGCCTCTCGGCCCTCGCGCCAACCGTTTGAGCAGAGCTCCTGCCTTCCGCCGGAACTGGGGCCAATCCCAGCCGGGGAGGGAGGAGATTTGTAACTCTATTGGTTCAGTCAGATGTCAATCTGATGTGGTTTGAGACTCGTTTAAAGGAGCCCTTAACCGGTCTAAGCCCTCAGCGACAAAGTTAAGGCGAATTAAAGTATTAAAACCCAGGCAGGACTAAGTTAAAGTCGTCAAACAAAACCGCGGTGAGCCTTAGAATAAACTAGAATAATATCTGTAAATGCCCTTTAAAAACCCCACAACTCTTCAGGAGCAAACATCCCCTGCCCTGCATTTTGGGGACATTTCCTGATTCCTGTGGTACACCCAGTCCCTGTAAGGCAGCCATGAGGGAGCATCTTGTGGCACTGGGCTGCCGCCAGTACTGCCCCCAGCTTTGCACCCTGCCATGGCACAGTCCTGCTATGCCCACACGGCTGGGCTCAACTCTCCTGACCTACCAACGAATGGCTTTGTAGCTCATTAACAGTTCCTCATGGTACCTGACTTCCCCCTGTACCTGTGCTACTCCTCTGGTTGATGTAGATATAACGGCTAACACCCACCAGGGCCTTCTGGGAGCTGACACATACAGGATTTACCACACAGACATCATGGCAGACATGCACCATAACTGTTGCTCTCTACAGTCAGGAACAGTTACCCCTTTTCCCATTCCTCCCTCTGCCAGCCGAAGGATAGTTTTACATTGTGAGCTATGGGTGTTGTGTGTAGCACACAGGATGCGGCCTACCTGTTGGAGTGACCGTTCCCAGCTGCTTCCCCCATTTTCATTACGTCCAGGGCTTCTGCTCGCCTGGGAGACAGGTCTTTTGTGTCCTTCCTCATCCCCATGACAACCCTGCTATGCACAGCACTCCCTCACTGTAGGCAACAGGCAGCGGGGCTTCTAGAACCTTACACAGGTACCCTCTGTGCTCCTGAGGGGATGAGGCAGCAGCAGAGCCTCTGGAAACTGCTGCCTGCCCCTCTGGGATTCCACAAGCCCCCACGTATAAACTTGGACGCTCCATAGGTACAGTGAGAGCAGAGAGATCCAGCGAGCCCCTGAAGTATTGTTGGGCCTGGAGCTGGGCTGCAGCAGTGCCCAGGGGAGGAGAGAGTCACCCGAACTGGATTGCACTGGGCTAGGTGTGCCCACGTCACCTTATCACAGCAGTGTTCTGTGCCCTTCTGGTCTGTAGGGCTTGTAATTACCTCTCCATGGCTGCACATTAGTATTTCCAGGTATCATTCAAATAATGAATGTGTTCTTCTTGAAAAAAATCTCTTTCAACATTTCTGTTAAATATTTCTTGAGTGATAAACATGAAATCTGCTACAGGTGGCTAGAAATTTATTGTACTGTTAACAAATTACATATTACCTGCCCTGTCCCCATATATTCTAAAGCATATTGTAAACTAATACATAATGAAGAGAAGACAGAGCACACAAACTTCTCAGTTACATGCTGTTGCATGCAACACTTTGTAACATGTTACTTACAGAGGTAAGTGACAGAAACCTGAGGTGGTTGGGACATAGAATCACAGACTTGTTGGGATTGGAAAGGACTTTAAAGCTCATACAGTTCCAAGCCCCTGCCACAGGCACCAACACCTCCCACTAGACCAAGTTGCTCAAAGTATGATCACATATTATGTACTTTGGCCTCTGAGTTACGTTTAATCTAGCATCTCTTGAGTTCAGTGGCATAAAGGAAAAAAAGCCAGTTCAGTTCTGTTTTAGTGAGGAATATTTATGGAGTATGTGCTTTATGTCATAAAGAGGATAAATTCCTCTGTACACCAGAAACTTTTCTCAAGGAGTCTTCCACATTAGTGTATTGGATAAAGTATATGGGTCTATATCCTGTGAATGTCTCTGTATGTTTCACTTTAAGTAAACGAAATAACCTCATTTGCAGCAGCAGGAAACTCATAAAACCAAGTTGCAGAAATCTAACCAGACTAGAAGAAACACTGGGTAGGATGGTATACGGAATACTCTTTCATGTGAAGGGAGATGGCTTGTGTGTTCTAATGGATCTCTGCAAACTTGCCTGAAAAATTGAATTTCTGTTCTATGAAAAAATCAGAATATTTCAGCATTATGTTTTGTCTCAAATTCGAGTGAAAAGTCTAAGTATCAGCACTTTTTCTCATAGACATATAGTTTGATATCTCTGTAATAAAATGGTTCATACAAAAAGACTTATGTATTTCTAAATATTGAAGTTGCATTTGGAGTCTCCAGTCACGATGGAGATACATAACGTAAAAATAGAGCCAAACCTGGAGAATCAGCAGAGTTCTGCACTAGCAGGCAAATTTGCATTAAAAGCCTTAGAAGACAAATTTAAGAAACTAAAGTAATAAGGATAATACTGAGACAGTTCTGTTTCATATGATGAATTTTTACAAAACAGTAACACTTAAAAACTAATTTTTTTTCATGCTCAACACTGAGGAAATTTCTTTTCCACATTGAGTTTTGTATTGTTAGTTGGGACCCTAGCCACTCTCAAAATGCATTTCAGAACCTTCCACTGCAAGACTGAAATCTATTTATTTATCAGTTGACTGATCTGCTGAGAGTAGTGCCATGTAATCAATTTTTTATTTTTATGTTCTTTTTCCCTCACAGGTGACTTATTTTCATGGAACCTTTAGATACTAGTACTCTTTTGTGTGAGCAGTCTTAGTTTTAGTTAAGCAGTAGCTTGTGTAGTTGTATGTTTCTTGTTATGAACAGCAAGACTGCTAAGTATCAGAATTTGTATTTTGTAGTTACTATCTACTTATGTTAAGTCTCTTGGTACCTAATAGTTATGCTGATTTGTCTAGGCATTGTTTAAAAGTGTTTGTACAGAGGTGTTTTTTTTTTATCTGAGGAACATCTATAGGATAAGGGGAGATACTTAGGAGGTAAATACTGAGCAAGACTGAATATGTGAGGTAGAGTTAATGTTGAGGAAAGGGATGGGAAAGGTTGGCTCAGGCTCCAGGGAGACACAATAAGAGCACAGAGATGGTAGGGATAGAATGGTGAGTGGATTTTCGGACCTTTGTGTTTTCTACTTAAATTGATTGCTTGATAAGAAAAAACTGAAAAGTCAATTTCTAGCTCTTGCTAGGGGTATATGAGGCATATGAGTCTGCTTCCCTTATTAGTGAGTCTTGTACTATTTACCTACTGTTCTAGCTACTTGGATGCATATTTCATTCCATGTAAACCATGTTGGTTTTTTTTTTTTTTTTCATAACAAGAACTAGCACCTATGAAGATATCATAGAAGTTATATAGACTGCATGTATGAGTGTGTGAGACTTTATTCTATGGAGGATAAGGAAATATTTTAAAGTAGAGGTTTTCAGGTATTTTGAAGACTGATTCCTTGATTACACAGTCTGAAGAGTCGTCTCTTTGTTTTGTCTGAATTAAAAGCAAAGAAGAAAACAGAAGAGAAAATGGGGCATATTTTGTATGATATGCTACAGCATAGATTTATAATTGCAGCTGGATTGTTTAAGCTTGCTTTTATATGCTTCTTGCAAGTAGTTGTGAGAGTGTGAATGGGAGTACAGTGGTTTTTGTGTTGTGGGTTTTGGTTCTGTTTGCAGAGGGTGTTTATTTATTCCCAATGAAGTCTGATTTTTATTTTAATCTCTAAGATAAACATTAAAATAAGAAGAGAATGTGAGAGTATTCATCTGTTGTTGTGTTAAGCTGTAGTAAATGTTTCTTCATTTGAGCTTTTGATTGATAAGATACATGGCAAAGAAAGTTGTCGAGCAAGTATGGAAAGTGTTAGACATGGTATCTGGGAAGTTATTTCCACAGCTCCCTGAAAACATACTTACTTTTCAGTGAAGCACTGCAGAGTGGTTTCGCAAGCCCTGCATTTAGTATGAATTACTGCACTGTTTTATCTAAGCTGAGAAGTCAGTAAAAGATTCATACAAAGTTTTATGGAACCTAGTGAGTTTCTTCACTGTAGTTATAGAGCCAGTAAAATTCACCCTGGCAGGGAACATAAGTTCTGAAGCAAAACTGGTCAAAGTAGCCAGAAGTCTGGATTCCGCTGTTGTATTCTCCTTCCTCTCAGAACCTGTATTGGCTATAACATGATTGTACTGTTTTCCCTTAATAGACATTTAGGACATTGTTTACTCAATATACCCAGTATTACAAAACTACAGAATGGTGTTTTCTTAGGTAGGAGGTGTTATTTCAAAATACAAAACTGAATACATTGAGAGATATGTATGATCATCTGAAAGTTTTCTGGCACTAATGCTCACTTTTCAACTGTAAGGAGGTTTGTTTAGCTGCCTCAAATTGTATGCTGTGCGTAAAGTTGCCACACTTATTGTACTGTATATTATGTACGTTGAAGACTCTGAACTTGTGTACCATTCTTCTAGAGTTTCTTCCTTTGTCTCTACCAGACTTTGTGGAAGATGGGTAATTAGTCAGGCCAGTACCTGTCAGACTGTATTACCCCTTCTAAAACTTATGGTGAGGCTCTTAAATTTTTTCTCATTATAATCTCTCATAGTTTAAAAACCAGCAAGACTGTAGTGGGCTTTTGGAATGAGAATAGATCAAGTTACATAATAAAGGTATTGAACCTACCAGTTTGTACATAAGTGTGGGTCACAGACTGTACAAGAGGTGTATTTGTCAGTGGGAGGATTTCATAGAATCGTAGAATAGTTAGGGTTGGAAAGGACCTTAAGATTATCAAGTTCCAACCCCCCTGCTATGGGCAGGGACACCTCCCACTAACGCATGTCACCCAAGGCTATGTCCAACCTGGCCTTGAACACAACCAGTGATGGAGCATTCACAACTTCCCTGGGCAACCCATCCAAGTGCCTCACCACCCTTACAGTAAAGAACATCTTCCTTATATCCAATCTAAACTTCCTCTCTTTGTTTTAACCTGTTACCCCTTGTCCTCTCACTACAGTCCCTCATGAAGAGACCTTCCCCAGAATCCTTATAGTTCCCCTTCAGATATTGGAAAGCTGTTATGAAGTCTCCATGCAGCCTTCTCTTCTCTAGGCTAAACAGACCCAACTTTCTCAGCCTGTCTTCATACAGGAGATGCTCCAGCCCCTGATCATCCTCATGACCCTCCTCTGGACTTGTTCCAACAGCTTCATGTCCTTTTTATATTGAGGATACCAGAACTGCACACAATATTCCAAGTGAGGTCTCACAAGAGCAGAGTAGAGGGGGAGGATCACCTGCTGGTCACACACTTTTTGATGCAGCCCAGGATACGGTTGGCTTTCTGGGCTGCAAGAGCACACTGCCAGCTCATGTTAAGTTCCTCATTGACCAACATCCCCAAGTCCTTCTCCACAGGGCAAATTTCCCCTGAATCTTCTGTGTGCTCCAGTTAGGATAGCACAGGAAGTCCTGCAAAGGCTGACTGTAACCTATCAGCATGTTAATATCAATGCCTAGTTGTGATGAGCTAGACCTGTGATTTCAGTAACCGATGCGGTGACCAAGCAGCAGTTTTATATTGTGCTAGAGTGAAAATTGTTTGAAAATCAGTGTTCTGAAATGAGTCTTGTATGTGACTTAGGTCATTAATGAGAACCTAAAAAAACACTGCAGGAATTATGCCTAGCTATACCAAAAGTTAATTTTTGGGAAGTTGTTATAAACAGACAGACTTCGCTGCCTAACCTCATTTTTATTTTAATACTATTAGTCAAGACTACACTAACAAAGCTACTAAGCTAGACTATGGCTCTTGAATATTATAGACATAAAATTGAGTGGCAAATTGTGCCACCTACTTCTGTCATTAGTCCATTAGCAGTGATCTAGCCCTACCAGGTAACTGCCCCTGGTTTATATAGTGGGCATGACGTGCTGTGGTATGGAATACCTCTTTGGTCAGTTTGGGTCGGGTGTTCTGTCTTTGTTTCCTCCCAGCTTCCCCTCCTCTCTGGCACAGCATGAGACTCAGAAAGTTCTCGGTCAGAGTAAACATTACTGAAAAGCAACTGAAAACATTGGTGTTATCAGTGCTGTTCTCAGGCTGAAAGTCAAAAATACAGTGCTGCGCCAGCTACTAAGGAGAAAAATGACTGCTACTGTTGAACCCAGGACAGTGCACTCCAAAACCAGTTGCAGTTAAGCGTGCATGAGCTGCAACAAGTTTTACCTTAAGGTTGCTTGAGCTACTGCATTTTAGGTTGTGTTTGCTGTGGGATAAGAGCATGCAGACAGTCAGTTAACATCGCTCAAGTGACGAATGGAAAGGTATTAAGCTGTGTGATTTGATCTCTTGCTGTTGTTTGTGTTACGTTCTGGAGAGGGTTCATTTGCTGTTTTGTGGTGGTGGGTTTGATAGATCACAGCGTGTACTGGTAAGAGTATTTGCCTACAAACCTTTTTCTGCTATTTTCTTTAAGTCAAAAAAAACTTAGTTACCCATGCAAAGTACTTTTATTATTTGAAGTGCACAAATTCAGCCCTTTGTGGCAGTTTGAACCTACCCACCCTTTTAGGATACCTGTTAAGAAGTGTCTTAAAGAGCTATCTGTTTCAGATCCCGTCTTATCAGAATCCCTTGATAACCCCTGGATAATGTCATGTTGATATGTAAGGCTATGGTACTTGTAGGAAGTCAAGCATACTACTAGGACTAAGCTTAGTCTACATCATGGGCTTAGTATTTAACAAGTATCTTGAAAAGTATTGGGGGAGGGGGGGAATTTATACATGTAAGGATAGCAACTAAAAATTCTTTCCTACTCCTAAATTCTGTGTGTTTCCAATTGCTGTCATTCACAAGAGTACAGGGAGATCTTATAAACACACTTTCATGTTGGAATTGGTTATATTTTTCACTTACATAAAAACATATAAAACTCAGGGCAAGACAACTATGTATAGAGCTATTTATAGGTATGTCTGGGTTCTTGTAAGTCACTTGGATTATTTTACTTTCATTGCCCTAACGTCCTGAAAACATCTTAAATTATCAGATACACTAATATCGCTCCTTCATAGCTCTGTACAGTGTCTTAAAAATAATAGCTGTCTGTGTATGTAAAGATAGCTGTGTTAAAGCACACACATGCACATGCTGGATAGACATTTCTTCTCTTGAACAATAAGGCTTTTAAGTATCTGTTGTTTCCATTTTCATGTCTCCAAAGCTTTTATGTGAATTCTTCCAGCACTTTTCTCATTATTCTCTCAACCCTTCCTCTGCTGAGTGGCTGGGGCTTCCAGACATATAACCTGAAATGTCCTGGGAGAATTTACATAAAAACAATAAAGCCAAGGAAATGGAAACGACAGAATATATACATAATTTTTTTCAGTCTTTGCTAAGAAGCTCATTGGTTAATATTTACAAAGAAATTGAATTTTCCATATTAACATCCCTTTGGCTGTGAAGCAAATGTGGGATAGTGGGATGGTAAGAAGCATTACTTAAGTGAATGGGGTTATATGTTAATCTCATTAATGGTTAAAATATTTTACTTTTCTCCATCCATATAAAGAAGAACATTCCATGAAGAAAAAAAAAACTACATATAAATGTCTGGGTCCAGTAAATGTTAATGTAAAACTTTGAAGGAATATTTCTTCCTGTTTAAGAAAAGATTAATTATTTGTTTGTTTAGCTAAACACATATTAAGGAATACTAGTTTCTGTTATCTATGCTCATAATATTCTCTGAAAGCAAATCAGTAAAACTGATACTGCTGCTTATAGGATCAGTAGCAGAGTAAAATCATTCCAGTTTTTATTGCGGGCCACTTCGTTGTGTGCCTGTCTCTGGGAAATGCCCCTGTCAGGTTTTGTCAGAACCTATCTGATGGTAAACTCTTCATATCTCAGAGATTATTCCCCTAACTGTCATATCATCCTAATATTGATGTATTCTGCAGATTGGGCAGACTAAATAAACACAGGCTTAATTTTTTTTCCTAGTTCCAGATTTTTTAATTTTATGATGTTCTTCAGTTTTTCCCACATTTTACTAAAAATACAGGCATTTAATTAGTAAAAAGGCCCAGAAACTAAAACACTTTGATCTGGTGTTGCACATTTCCACAGCAGTTAGGATTTGGATATTTCAGATTAATTCCATATTATTTTGTTTTTCTGACTTGGTTTGTGTTCCAGTGCTGAGCTGCACTTAAGCATTTGTGCAATGGCAGTGGTCGGAGCCTTTGTGTAGATCCAAAAAGCATCACCATACAGGTAATTATATGTGTTGGAAAACTGTAGTTCCTAGCTGATCCAGAGACATTGCCATTAGCTTTCTCGAAGACAAGAAATTAGCAGTGCTAAATTAATGAACTATATTGGCAGAAAATAATAACAATGAGTTGGTTTTTTTTTTGGTTTTTTTAAGTGGCAGAGATTCTAATACAAAGGATATTTGCATAAACCAAAAAAGCAGGAGAAAAAAATTGCTGTGTAGTTCATAGCTGTGGATGGGAGGAAGGTGATAGGTGAAGATGAATTCCTAGAATTAAAGAGAGGTCTTTATTAAAGATCCCTTTTTATTAAGGAAACTGTATCAATCACCCAGTAGTAAATCCAGAGCTAATCAAAGTCTTATTAATTCAATTTGTTATCATGACAACAGCAAAACAACCATTCTTAGTTGAAGCCACTGCTACAAGTGTCCTCATATTTCCTGATATTACAATGGCTTCTCTTAGTTTGAGAGAATTACATTTTTACTTGCATCAAGTACTAATTAATTTCTAATGAATGTGTTGGAATTTTATACTTGGCGTGAAGAAAATGGCAGCCATGAAATAACGAATTTTTCTTGTGTCTGTTTTTCTTGTTCTTACGAAATGCTGATGCTCATCAACACCAGAAAGATTGTGAAGTTCCGTTACTGATAATTTAAGATTCTTAAGGATTGGCTCCCTTGCTTTTTGTAGGAAGTTAGATCTAATAGTTCTTAGAAACTTTGACTTCCAGACAAAGCTTGCCTATGATTGACTGTTCCAAACCACCTAAGGGAGTCAGGCATCTTGCCACAAGAGCAAATCAATGGGAACCAGATGCTTGAGGGTCTTAAGAGCTCTTGAAAACTTGTATATTACCGGAGATGCTTGTGTCCAAGCTAGGGCTCCTCATTCACCTAGAACAAGTGTTCTGTGCATATGGCAATATTCATGATTGAAGCTGACATGTTTAACAGTTTAGAACTGGGGTGCAACTCACCCAAATACTGCAGACCTAGTGGACAGATGTTAAGAACTATAGTATAGAAATAACTGATCCAAGAGAATACTCCAGAGCATTTCCATAGGGGTAACCTGAGTCATTCTGTTAATCTCAAAATTAAATTGGCTTCTATTTAATTTGTCTTTGCTACCAAAGGTAGCAAACAGTGATTTCACTCAGAATGAGGAGTTGGAACTTTATACTGAATTAAGTTATCAAACAAAATGACTTGGGAAGAAATCAAAATGTTAGTTCAGGTAAACACAGTATGTTTTGGTTAATATTTTTGACTTAACCATTAAATGAAAATATTAAATTAAAATATTTTAAAGATTTTAAAAGTGAAACATTTGTTCAAAGTATTTTTCAAAAAGTATTTTAATTCTGTAGTAATATTGAGGAAGGAGGGTTACTTCCACATCAACAAACCTTTAAGCAGAGAATTTGTTTGAGAGGTTTGACTTCAAGTAAGGCACTTTCCAGCTTTCCATTTAAATATTTGGAACCTTCTCTTATTAGTTTGAATAGATATGCACTGGTTTGAACTCTTCTTCCCTAACAGTCTATTAAAAGGACTTGGAAAAGAAGGTAGGGCCTTGTCAGTCCCTGTCCTGTTGACAAGATGGAGATACACGGCTTTGTTCAAAAATCACCCTTTCTCTTTCTGGTTTGGGAAGAACTGCAGAAGACAAAGAATTGGAAATGTAGAGACTGCCTGGTAGGACGTAGTGGTTCCTCAGACAGTAGGCTGAGAATGGGTTGGTAGCCAGATGGAAACTATTTGTTTCTCCTTTTGCTTACATTACATTGTTTTGTTGTTTTTTTCTCTAGCTATATAATTGTTTTTAATAGCATTTTGTTCTTCCTGGTTTCCAAGTCCTTTTCTTTTACAGTTTTTAAAAAGTTTTCAGATGGGAATGATTTCAACATGTGTATTTAGGCTTAATACTGAACATATAAGGTTCCAGTCATACACAGCACACTGGGTCTAGGTAATTTGTCCTGCAAATAGATACCTTCTGCCTAACTTGCTACTATGGCTAATGCATCACTATCTCAGGTAATTTGAATTAACTAGCTTGTTGGGAAGTACTGACAAAGATATTGGTCAAAAATAACAATATGGATGTTATTTCATTATCTCTTTACATCTTGTTTTAGCTAGGAAATTACAAACAGTGACTTAAGTCCTGTTCCAAGTGTTCCTCTAGTTATAATAGTAATGGACATAAACATGAAGTTGAATCCATCAGACCTGGTCATGGATTTCCCATTATATTTTTCCCCAGAGTGATTCAGTGTCCCAGTTCTTAACAGCTCTCCGAACATACCCAGTCAGTTGTAACTTGTCTGTATAGAAATTACTGCCATGTTCTGTGAGATCCATGGAATTGTTCCAAATCCCTGGGGATAGTTTTGTTGAACTCTGAAAAACTATGAGTCTTTGTTAGATTTTATTTTTCAGTGTCTTTTCAGGGAGAGATATTCCAGACTCTCTGGGGGCCG